>AWOL01S0001066.1:3094-31390 GCA_000715115.1 Nicotiana otophora | reverse complement strand
TTGAACCTAGATCTTGGGATCTTCAGTCTTCTAGGTAGAGTTACCGCCACAATGACTTGTTCTCGGCCATATCCCCATTCTCCTTGATGATTGCTCAACTACCTCTCTAGTTAGGCCTTTTGTAAGTGGATCCGACACATTATCACTTGACTTTACATAATCAATCGTGATAATTCCTCTAGAGAGTAATTGTCTCCTACTTGGTTTTGGATTTAGTTATTTTCGTCTACGTCTTTTTCCTACACATATAAATAGTCATTAAACACCATTTTTAGAGGAGTTTTGCGACCGGAGACAAGAACATCACGTGGAACAACTTGTGGAGAAGAAAAACATCGAGTTATTCATTCCTTTATCTTTTCTTTATAATTTGTTTATGCAAAATACTTGGAAAATTATTACTATGAATATGAATAGCTAAGCACTCTGTTTCTAGGGTTGTGGTTGACATGATTATTAACATTTATTAACTGGGGAACCACGAAGAGCACTTAAACAAAAGGCAGTAGATGTGATCAAGCTTGATGATTTCTAAGCAATGAGGGCAGATATAGTGAGAATAGCGAATCAGATGAATAAAATGACAATGCACCACGCACAACCGATGCAACATGTGCAACAGATGTCTACTTGCTACGAGTTATGTGGTGAAGGTCACACAAGTGACATATGCCCCGTGAATCCTGAATCAATCTACTACGTGGGGCAACAAGCTAGAGGGCCGATGAATCAACATGCTCAATATGGTAACACATACAATCCGAACTGGAGGAATCATCATAACTTCTCTTGGGGTGGAAATCAGAATATCAAACCTCAAGCGAATTACAATCATCCACCTCAACCTCTACAACAAGAAGATGAGAGTTTGACTGACATGATGAAGAAGCTCTTGATAGACAATCAGAAAGTTATGGCCGAGAATCAACAATTACGCACAGAATTTAGAAATCTAGAGAGGCAGTTTGTGCAAATGATTAACAATCAGAATACTAGACCTGCTAGAGCTCTTCCGAGCAATACAGAGAAAAATACTCAAGTCAATGCAGTGACAGTGAAAAATGGGAGAGAGTTGGTAGAAGTGCCTAAGAAGAAAAAAGAGCAGTCTAGGCTCTAAGAAGAAAGAGTGCCAAAACCTATAGAGGTAGATGAGAGAAACAAAACAGAGCCTGAGCAAATATCAGAGAGGGTGCCACCACATTTTCCTCAAAGATTGAGAAAGAAGAATGATGACCACATGTTTCAAAAATTCCTAGATATGCTGAAGCAGATACATTTGAACATCCCTTTGGTGGACATGCTCCGTGAGGTCCCAAAATATATAAAATATATTAAGGACATAGTGGCATATAAAAGGAGGTTAACTGAGTATGAGACCGTAGCACTTACTGAGGAGTGCACTTCCAGGAATCAACATAAGCTTCCACAAAAGCGTAAGGATCCGGGTAGTTTTACCATCCCCGTAAGGATTGGTGAATTTGATGTGGGTAGAGTCTTGTGTGATTTGGGTGCAAGTATCAATATGATATCATTGTCAGTGTTCAAACAATTGGGCTTAGGAGCTCCAAGACCTACCACGGTGATGCTACAGTTAGCTGATAGATCTTATGTTTATCCTGATGGGGTAATTGAGGACGTCCTGCTGCAGATTGGGAAGTTTATTTTTCCTACAAGTTTTATCATCCTAGATTACGTGGCTGATGAGTTAGTTCCTATCATCTTGGGAGGACCTCTTTTGGCCAATGGAGATGCAATTATCAAAGTCTGAGAAGGTAAGATGATCCTGAGGGTGGACAATGAAGAAGCAGTCTTCAATGTATATCGAGCCATTCAGTTGCCTCGTCATTACGAGGACCTGACCATGATTTCGGTGGTGGAGATAAATGAACTAGTCGTAGAGCCAAGGGCGTTTAAAGAAGATGCACTATAAAATGCATTGACGTTGTTTAATCACTTGGAACTTGAAGAAGAGGTTGATGATATGTTGCACATTCTGGATGCATCGTGTGAATACATAAGAGAAAGAACACAATTTGAGCCTCTGGATAGGCCAATCGGCCCGCCTCCTAAACCCTCAGTTGAGGAGGCCCCAAAATTGGAACTTAAACCCTTACCATCTCATCTTCAATATGAATATTTGGGAAATTCTAACACTTTACCTGTGATTGTTTCTTCTCATTTATCTAAATTGCAGGAAGAACAGATCATAAGGGTGCCGAGGGAGCACAAGCATGCCATTGGTTGGATAATGTCTGACATAAAAGGTATTAGCCTTGCATTCTGCATGCACAAAATACTCATGGAGGAGGGACACAAGACTAGCATGGAGAATCAACACCGCCTAAATCCAATCATAAAAGAGGTAGTAAGAAAAGAAGTAATTAAGTGGTTCAACACATGTATAGTATTTCCTATCTCCGATAGCAAGTGGGTAAGTCCTGTTCAATGTGTACCTAAAAAGGAGGGTATGGTTGTTGTAGTAAATGAACAAAATGAATTAATTCCAACTAGTACTGTAACTGGTTGGCGAATATGCATAGACTATAGGAAGTTGAATAATGCTACACGAAAAGATCACTTCCCTCTCCCCTTCATTGATCAAATGCTTGATAGGTTAGCCGGACAGGAATACTATTGTTTCCTTGATGGCTATTCGAGGTATAATCAGATTGCTATTGCCCCAAAAGATCAAGAAAAAACCACTTTTACATGCCCTTATGGCACTTATGCATTTAAGAGAATGACATTCAGGTTGTGTAATGCACCTGCGATTTTTTAAAGGTGTATGATAGTTATTTTCACCGATATGGTGGAACGGTTTGTGGAGGTTTTTATGGATAATTTTTCTATGTTTGCTCCTTCTTTTGATGAATGGTTGACCAATCTTGCTAAAGTGCTTGCTAGGTGTGAGGAGACTAATCTGATACTAAATTGGGAAAAGTACCATTTTATGGTATGTGAAGGTATAGTGCTGGGAAACAAGGTGTCCAAAGATGGACTAGAAGTTGACAAGGCTAAGGCGTAAGCAATTGAAAAGTTGCCACTACCGATTTCAGTGAAAAGAGTTAGGAGAGTTTTCTAGGACATACAGGTTTTTATCGCCGATTTATAAAGGATTTCTCTAAACATTTCCTCTCCTTTGTACAGGTTGTTAGAGAAGGATGTGTCGTTCAAGTTTGACGATGCTTGTCTAAAAGCATTTGAGGAGCTGAAAAAGAAGTTAGTGAGTGTACCAATCATAGTGGCTCCTAACTGGAACGATCCATTTGAGCTGATATGTGACGCTTGTGATGGTGCAATTGGGGCCATAATGGGCAAGAGGAGGAGAAAAATATTTCACTCCATTTACTACGCAAACAAAACTCTCACTCCCGCCAAATAAATTATACTGTGACAGAAAAAGGGTTTCTTGTTGTAGTGTGGGCGTTCGATACATTTTGGGCCTATTTGGTTGGCATCATAGTCATCGTCTACACAGACCATGCAACAATCAGGTATTTGTTTGAAAAGAAAGATGCTAAACCAAGGCTAATCCATTGGGTGTTACTCTTGCAGGAATTTGACTTGGAGATCCGTGACCGTAAAGGAATAGAGAATCAAGTGGCTGATCACTTGTAAAGGTTAGAAACCCAGAATCATGTAGTTGAGGGAGATGTCATCAAGGAAACATTCCCGGATGAGCAATTGTTGTCCATTACTGTTGGGGAAGTGCCATGGTATGCAGATTTTGTGAACTATCTGGAAAGTGGAGAGATGCCGCCTGATCTTGAACCTTATGCTAAAAAGAAGTTCTTGCGAGATGTGAGGTCATATGTGTGGGATGAGCCAATCCTGTTCAAATCTTGTATTGATCAACTAATGAGTGCCCGAATCTGAAATAAATGCTATCTTACATGAATGCATGCATCGCCTTATGGTGGTCATCATGAGGGTGACAAAACTACAGCTAAGGTATTGCAATCAGGTTTCTATTGGACTAGGGTGGTTAAAGATGCCCATGAGTTCGTGAGGAGATGTGATAGGTGCCAGAGAACATGAACAATTACGAAAAGGCATGAGATGCCATTGCACGGTATTATGGAGGTTGAAATTTTTGTTGTTTGGGGAACTGATTTTATGAGCTCGTTTCCCTCGTCCAGTGGGTGTTAGTACATTTTGGTGGTCGTTGACTATGTGTCGAAGTGGGTGGAGACCATAGCTCTTCCTACCAATGATGCCAAGGTTGTGGTTAAGTTTGTGAAAAAGCATATATTTATAAGATTCCACACTCCGAGAGTGATGATAAGTGATGGGGGCACCCATTTCTGTAACAAGCTCTTGGACAATGTCTTAGCGCAATATGGGGTCAAACATAAAGTTGCAACCGCTTACCACCCTCAGGCTAGTGGTCAAGTGGAAGTTTCAAATAGAGAGATAAAGCAGATCCTGGAGAAGACGGTTGGTCAAGTAGGAAAGATTGGGCTACAAAGCTTGATGATGCTCTATGGGCATACCGGACCACCTACAAAACTCCAATCGGAACCTCCCCTTACAAGCTGGTTTATGGGAAAACATGCCATTTACCGGTTGAACTTGAGCACAAGGCTTATTAGGCAATAAACAAGTTGAACTTTGATGTAGACTTAGCGAGTAGAAAGTTGTTGATACACTTGAACGAGCTTGATGAGTTTCGCTTGCATGCGTATGAGAATGACAAATTATATAAAGAAAAGACCAAGCGCTAGCATGATGAGCATATCCACCATCGCGAGTTCGAACCAAGCCAATTGGTTCTCTTATTCAATTCGAGATTGAGACTCTTTCCGGGGAAGCTCAAATCAAGATGGTAGGGCCTGTTTGAGGTAGTGAGAGTCACTCCACATGGTGCAATTGAGATGCGCGTCATAGGTGGCGAGAGAACATTCTTAGTGAACGGAAAAAGATTAAAGCACTACTATGGGGGTGACTGTGATCGTCAGAAGTTGAATATGTTACTTGCCAATGATTTGACGAGATTATGTGTCGTGCCGCAACGTTAAATCAGGCGCTTGTTGGGAGGCAACCCAGCTTTACTGCTTTCTTTTATTTTTATCTTATTATTGTTGTAGTGTCTATTTTTGTTTTGTAAGATTATAAGCATAGGAGGCAAAGCCATTGGAAGAGTGCAAAAGCGAGCTAGATGGTGAGAACTAAGTGTAGGGTGCCCACACAAAGGACCATGCCTGGGGAAAGTCTGAGTAACTCGTGAGCCGTATTGCTTCGGCCTTTGGCCTTTCAGGGAGTTTCTTGTCCACCCTCATTATTATTTTTCTTTATTTGTGCATTGGGGACACTGCACTCTTTTAAGTTTGTGGTGGGAGAATTCTCTAGTTAATTAGTAGAAGGATGTTAGAAAAATGTTAACTTCGTATTTTTGTTTTCGTAGTTGTGTAGTGTTTTAGTATTTTAGTAGCTAAAAAATAAAAGTAGAAAAATTGGACTTTTCCTGACGATGGATCTCCTAGATAGTTTTCTTGAGGGATTTAAGTCTAAAAAAAAGGACAAAAAGATTTTCTTTGTAGGTAGTGTAGTAATTCCCCCTTAGTTTTTCTTTGTGCCGCGGTTCTTTTCCAATGGTTTTGTTTGAACCGGGTGTAGTTAATTTTATTTTTAGGAGTAGGAGCCATTATGAGATGAATTAAATTGAAGCAATATCTCTTGACTTTGTTATGCCTTGAGAATAGAGAGTACTTTGGTTGTGACGCTTATGCTCAGTTTTTGACTCTTGTGTAAGTATCTTAAATCGTATGATCTTAAATTTGCTTCGCTGCTTTGACTAGAGTGTCTTGATGAGTCCAATCCTGAGTGAGTTATGTGCCATGTGTGTGTGAGGTTTGTATGTATTCTATGCATTGCATTTGATGTCAAGAACTTGCCTCGTGTGTTTACAAAGCGAAATAATAGTTTTGTTTAGTCTTGGAAGTGATATAGGCGTTTCATTGTTGAGCCATATATATATATTTTACCCGCCTAATTGTTATGTATCGTAGTGAACCCCGTTGAGCCTGTAATCCTGTTTCTTTGGCAATCACATTACAAGCTTTACCCATTTATTTGAATTAACCGTCTAGTTGAACCTTTTCACCTCTCATGAGCACTTGAATTGTTATGAACTTTGTAAAAATTAAAGTGTGGGGTGGTTGGTTTGACTTTTGAGTGGAACTAATGAAATAAGGATAAAGGTGCACTGTTTTAAAAAATAAAAGCCACTTGAAGTGAAAAAAAGAAATAGTGGTATTGCTATGAAACATATTCCTTGATCGTGGTGACTCTTTATGTAATTTTGCTTAAAGGACTTTGGAGTTAATATACATTGATGTGAAGGTGGAGTTATGGTTTGACATAGGTATGGGATTTGAATGTTAAAGTATATTTATTAAAGTGCTTAGGGAGGTGTAGTCACTCTTATATCCAAATGTATCCTACCCGACCCGCAGCCTACATTATAACCAATTAGTGTCCTACTTGATCTTAGACTGAATGAGCTCGATTAGTAGAGTAGTACACTACGAGCAAGCCTATGGTGTATCTTTTGTGGCATATGAATGTATTTCTGAGAGTGAGTGAATTCTTTCTATCTTGAGTCCTAATTGTTCTTAAATTTTATTGTGTGTGAAACTAATCTCTTTTGTTGTGTGAGGGCACTTGATTCATGAAGGAAAGGTAATGTGATTGACCTCTATGTTAGAGTAAGTGAGTGAGTGTGAATATTGCGTGGTACTTGTGAGTCAAATCTTGAGGTGAAGATGATACACTATTGTGCTTAATCTATTTTAAAGATTCTTGGTGTGATGATTTAGGAGAATTGTTTAAAAGGGTTGTGCCTATATAAAGTATAGTTTGATTGCTCGAGGACGAGCAACGTTTAAGTGTGGGGTATTGATATTTGGCTATAATTATATATATTTAGTGTATTACTTATCTTACATTTTGGGGCTTTAATGCTAAACTATACTATATTTGTGCTTAATTTAGCTTATTTTATGTGCAGATACGTTGAAAACAAAATTGGAAGCAAAGTAGAGATTTTATATGTATTTTATGCACTACAAGAATGGATCGTGATTATTTGATGATGGGAATAATTTTGATGTCATGATTAGCTAGTGATTATTTGTTGTGATTATTTGATGATGGACTGATGATTAATATTTGAAAAGCAAAGAAAGGAAAGCAAAGCCTCAAAAGAAGACAAAAAGAAAAAAAAAAGGCAAAAGAAGAGTTGAAAAGTAAGGAACGAGAATGAACAAGGAAATGAGAACGAAAGGAAAAGTTGGCAACAAAAGTTAATTGAAGCAGCATCAGGCGTAGCGAGCAATCCTGTTCGTGTTAGAGCATGCGGCGCGGGAGATTTAGCTCGCGTTAGAGATCGCGAGGCACGGCCTGAGGCGAGGTGGAGCTCGCTACAAAGGTCGCGAGGCACGGTCTGTAGCGAGGGTGTTCCGGATTTTAAAAGCCTATTTCGTCTCCTTTTAGGTTTTGGACTTGGTTATTTCATTTGAGTCTCTTCCCTACACATATAAATAGTTATTAAACACCATTTTTAGGGGAGTTTTGGTGACCGGAGGCAAGAACATCACGTGGAACAACTTTTGGAGGATAAAATCATAGAGTTCTTCATTCCTTTATCTTTTCTTTGTAATTTGTTTATGCAAAATACTTGAAAAATTGTTACTACGAACATGGGTGGCTAAGCACTCTAGTTCTAGGGTTGTGGTTGACATGAATATTAACGTTTATTAATTACATATTCGTTAATTCAGATTATCATCTTGTGGTTGTTTCTTTAATTCTAGTTTTAACTTGTGAATTGTTGTAGCTACCAATTCACCCTACTATCTATACTATGCTTGGGAAAGTCGTGTTTATATTAGAGCAGAATTAGAGAGAGCTTGTTTCTGAACCCGTGGCTCGGGGGACGATTTCGCGGTTATGATAGGAATATACCTAACAGTCTTGCTTAATTAAATACCGTATTATATTCATTCATGATAGACTCAATACCATAGGAATATAGGATTGATATATTGTAGGCAGACGAGTAGCATTGTGGGAACATGCTATTCATATAAACGATCTGGTTAATTAGCAACCATAGATAATCTGGATTAACGAGTGTAATTATTGAACTTAATAGGATTGATAAATCAACCACAACCCTGGAATTTTCATATCTTCTGAAGTAAAATCGCATCATACGCATTTGTATTCTTGATAAATTAGTTGTTACTTGTTTAATTTCGGCAATAGTAGATTACAAACATCACTTTTAAATAGCTTGGACAATTAATTGATTCTAGTTTGCTTAGTTTACGATCAATCTAAGTCTCTGTGGGTTCGACATCCGACTTTCGAGTCACTTTATTACTTGACGATCACGTATACTTATAGAAACACAGTATACTTTGACTTTTGAGTGGAACTAATGAAATAAGGATAAAGGTGCACTATTTTGAAAAATAAAAGCCACTTGAAGTGAAAAAGAAAAGAGTTGTGCAAACGTTAATCGGAATTAACGAAGATGTAATTAATAAACGTTAATAATCATGTCAACCACGACCCTAGAAATAGAGTGCTTAGCCACTCATGTTCGTAGTAACAAATGTTTAAGTATTTTGCATAAACAAATTACAAAGAAAAGATAAATGAATGAAGAACTTGATGATTTTCTTCTCCACAAGATGTTCCATGTGATGTTCTTGCCTCCGGTCGCAAAACTCCTCTAAAAATGGTGTTTAATAACTATTTATATGTGTAGGTAAAAGACCTAGACGAAAATAACCAAGTCCTAAACCAAGTAGGAGACAAAATAGGTTTTAAAATCCGGAACACCCTCGCTATAGACCTCGCGACGCCAGTTCAAATGCGCGCTCCAGCTCGCCTGACGCCTCGCGGCTCAAGCTCTGCCGCGGGCAAAATACCCTGCCTCGCCTGCTTCATTTACAATTTTGTTTCTTTTCTTTCTTTGCCTACTCTTCAAGTCATATTTTTTTGTTTTCTTTCCTTTCCAATTGTTCTTATTGTCTTATTTTTGAGTTGTCTCTTTTGTCTTCCCACACAAAGTCAAACCTTAATATATCCACTAATTAAATAATCACAACTTCATTCTTGTAGTGTATAAAATACACATAAAATCTCTACTTTGCTCCCAATTTCGTCTTCAACGTACCTACACATAAAATAAACTCAATTAAGCACAAATATAGTATAGTTTAGCATTAAAACCCTGAAACGTAAGGTAAGTAATGCACTAAGAATATGGAATTATAGCCAACATTAGTTACCCTAACAAAAGAGGAAGCTCAAACTTCTCCTCAAGAGGAGAGGTTTCAGACATGCAGGACAAGGTAGCAATCAGATTAATCAAGCTACTCAGAACACTGCAAATTCAAGTCAACCAAAGGGCAAGAAAAATTGCCAAATATGTGGAAGAAACAACCACACAGCCTTAAAATGCTTCTACAGGTGGGACTATTCCTACCAGGCTACAGAGGATTTGCCACAGGCCTTTTCTGTTGTTAACCTGCAGAATACATAGGCTGAAGATGAAGCTATGTATGTTGACTCTAGTACAAGTAGTCACATAACCAATTCAACAGGTAATCTGTCAAACCTTCAACCTTATAATGGTTCTAATAAGATAATAGTTGGATATAGATCTAAACTTGACATCTCACATATTGACAATACAACAAAATCTAGACTTAAAGTAAAAGAAATTCTTGTTGTTCCTAAGATTAAAAAGAAATTGTTGTCAGTTAGTAAGCTTGCTAAGGATAATTCTTGTATACTTGAGTTTGATGAATCTGATTTTGTTGTAAAGGATAAAAGCTTAGAGAGACTTCTGGCCAAGGGATCTAAGAAGAATGATCTATATGCATTGGAGGACAATAACTTCTATGTCCTATCTGCATCAAAGGAGTGGAAGAATACAGACAGTATTTGGCATGCTAGATTAGGACACCCTAGTTTAAAGTCTTTAAAGATTCTTAGTAGTAATAAGTGTATTGATGTCATGTACTGGAATAAACTCCCTGCTGTTTGTGTTAGTTGTTAGTCAGGGAAAGTTTGTAAGCTTTCATTTGAATTGAGAAATAAGATTGAAAAAGAGTCTTTGCTTAAAATTCATTGTGATCTTTGGAGTCCAGCACCTGTTGAATCATCTGAACACATGAAATACTGTGTAGTGTTTGTTGATGACTGTACAAGATATACCTGGCTTTATCCACTAAGAAGGATATCTGAATTCTATGACACCTTTGTTAAGTTTCAAAAGATGGTTGAGAAACAACTCACAAAGACTATTAAGATTTTTAGTGTGAAGGAGGTGCTGAATTTAACAGCACTGTATTTATTAAACATCTAGATAATTGTGGTATTATTAGACATGTATCATGTCCTCACACACTGAGTAGAATGGAGTTTCTGAGAGGAAACATAGACATATAGTAGAAACTAGTCTGACTTTGCTGTTTCATGCAAAGTTGGCATAGTTTCTTTGGGTAGAAGCCTTCTTGACAACTGTATTCTTAATTAACAGAATGCTTTCATCAGTGTTACAAATGGCAACTCCATTCTTTAAGCTCTTTTGAGAGCATATGGATTATAATAGTCTAAAAGTATTTGGATGTAGGTGTTTTCCTTACTTGAAAGGAAAAACAAAATTGTCTCTAAAGACCTATCCTTGTGTGTTTATTGGATACAGTAGCCTTCATAAAGGCTATAGGTGTTACCACCCACCTACCATGAGAGTGTTTTTCTCATGACATGTGGTCTTTGATAAGAACACATTGCCCTATGTACACCCAGATGCACCACTGGACAGTTCAACATTTCTACCTTTTATGAGTTTTTCTCCAGGTTGTAGGATATCTCAAGCTCAGATGTGGACTCTTATAATTCAGGGGAAGTGTTGAATGGATCACCATTAAATGATCAAGGTGATCAGGCTACAACTGATGTGAATGCACCATCATCAAGTGATCAGTCCACACATGATTCTCCAGTTAATGTTCCTGATGATGCTCTAGATGAGATTGTTGAGCCTACACCAACAACTGACCACAATGTTGAGCCTGCTGAATCTCCTTTAGTAGCAGTTCTTGCAGGAACAAATGATCACATGACTACAGCAACACTTAGCCTTCCTTGGATCACTATTGATGCCCCATGTTAAACCTCAGTCCACTGGATCAAGTGAAGAACCAAATAGCTCAGCTCAGGACAGTGCATCTTCTGACTCTAATATGTTTTAAGTTTATGATCCACAAGGAATCCAACTTGAAGTTGACTTGTCTTATTAGTTCAACACTGAACCTAATCAGGATACACAAGCTATACCAACACAAGCAAAGCCTATTGATGATGCAAAACAAGTAGAGCACACATCAAATGCCCAAAAGCATCACATGGTGATAAGATAGAAATCAAAATACATGCCAGTGAGACACATGTGTCTAGTAGTAGCTAAGGAGCCACAGACTATAAATGAGGCACTTAGCTCACCAGAATGGCTTGCAGCTATGCAAGAGGAGATTAATGCACTTCACCAAAACAAGACCTGGACACTGGTGCCCAAGGCACCTGGTATGAATATAGTTGGCTCTAGGTGGGTGTTTAAAACTAAGTTAAAGGTTGATGGATCCATTGATAGGTACAAGTCAAGACTAGTTGCCAAAGGATATTCATAGCTTGAATGAGTAGACTTTGAAGAAACTTTCAGTCCAGTTGTTAAAGCAACCACTATAAGAGTAGTTCTCTCAGTAGTTATGAGTCTTCACTAGTGTATCAGGTAACTAGATGTAAAGAATGCATTTCTGCATGGACATCTACATGAGGAGGTGTACATGAGTCATCCACCGGGTTTTAAAGATCCTAGACATCCTGACAGTGTGTGCCTTCTAAAGAAAGCACTGTATGGCCTTAAGCAAGGCACCTAGAGCCTGGTTTTGGCAGGTTCAGTCTACATTTGCTTCACCTTGGATATAAGTGCAGTAAGGTAGACTCCTCATTCTTTGTGATGCACTGTAAAAGAGGCACGATCCTGCTTCTTCTGTATGTTGATGATATAATTGTCACAGGGAGTCACACTGCACTAATTTCATAAATCATTGGTGAACTAGGGAAGGATTTTGCTATGAAGGACCTTGGTCCTCTACACTTCTTCATAGGGATCGAGGTCACCTACTTTACTGGAGGCATTCATCTGAATCAAAGTAAGTTTTCTGCAAAATTACTTGCCAAGACTAGCATGGCACTTGCTAAATCAATAAGCACACCTCTAGCACAGAAGCATGGTCTACAAGAAGTTATGGATGATCCAGTGGATGCTTCACTATACAAGAGTATTGTTGGCTGTTTGTAGTATTTAACTCTCACAAGGCCAGACATAGCTTATGCAGTAAATTTGGCAAGTCAATTCATGCAAAGTACAAACAACACTCATTACCAAGATGTAAAAAAGATACTTAGATATGTGAAGGGCACAACTGAGTATAGTCTAAGAATCTTGTCTCATTCACTATTCGGGTTATATGGTTTCTCTGATGCAGACTGGGGAGGGTGTTCTATGACTAGGAGATCAACTACATGCTACAATATCTAGCTAGGAGCTAACTGCATATCTTGGTCATCCAAGAAGCAACACACAGTGGCAACGTCTAGTACAGAAGCTGAGTACAGAGAACTGGCCTCGACAACAACTGAAATGACATAGATAACCTACATTCTCAATGACATTAGGGTTCATTTAAAAACTACACTAACATTGTTATGTGAAAACTTGAGTGCACTATATATGACAGTCAATCCAGTAATGCATGCCAGAACAAAACATGTTGAGATGGACTATCATTTTGTTGGAGAAAATGTTGCTAGTGTTCACCTTGTCACAAGGTTTGTTAGATCAAAAGACCATCTAGCTGACATTCTTACTAAGGCATTGACTAAGCAGATGTTTGCAGGTTTTTGAAGCAAGCTAGGAGTGGTGTTGGCCCAAGTGAAGTTTGTTTTGATGATTGACAAAGGAACTCAAGCATGAACCATGTCCATACACAGTGTACACAAATATGGGCAAATTCAAGCATAAGGGATACACGTGAAGGAGATAAGCTTAAGTTGTTATATCTGATATCTCCTGATCGAAAAGGTTCCATATGTGATAAGGATAAGGACTCCTTACTCGAGAGAACTCTATCCTAGTTAAGGGAGGAGTTAGAAGTTTAAGATAACTAGAACTCTTCCACCATGGAAGAGTATAGCATTAGAACTCTACTTATTTCCTATTCTACTAACTCTATAGATTGTATGATGTTCCCATTTTACAGGTACATACAAATGTTGAAGTTAAACGTGAGTTGAGAGCAAAATAGCAAGGCATTTTTCAAGCAATTCGTGTGTGATTCAAGTGTGCAAACCTGAAGCTACATGAACCAGATAGAAGAACCAGTTCCAAGTGTCTGTCTTTTATTATAGTTCAATTGTAGTAGGGCTTTTCAAATTGTACCTTTCAGCTTTATCTAGAAGCAATTGTATTAGGTACTCAAAGTATTCAAGTTAGAGTTAACTTGAAGTTGTCGCAACAGTTAGAGGTTGGTTGCCACAACGAGATTAGAGGTAATCCTTAGGTTTATAAAGAATTTTGTAAATGTTATTTTGGCTCAGCTATTTAGTGAAGTGTTGGGGAAAATCATACTGAGTAGTAGGTCGTATGTTTTTCACTTTTGAGCCGGATGTTTTCCACGTATAAATACTTGTGTTCTTTACTTTCCGCATTTACTATTTCCGCAACAGTAGTATAAGAAACACATAGAAAAACCTTATCCTTCTATAATTATTGCACGCAAAAATTGAACACCACACAAATCACCCCCTCTTGTTTGGCATTGAAGTATAAAACATCAATTGGTATCAGAGCAGGTTCTCCTTAAGAGGCTTACACCTTAGGAGAAGATCAACATGAGTGCCCATCTGGAAACTGGAAAGGGTAATCCATTGCTTGGCCACCACTCTTTAATGGCCAGTACTACTCTTGGTGGAAAAATAGGATGAGATATTACATTATAGGAGAGGATTATGAGTTGTGGAAAATTGTCACCGATGGTCCACTGCTATCTTGAAGAAAAATGTTGAAGGAGTAGATGTGCCAAAGACAAGAGCGGATTGCACTGCTGAGGACTTGAAGAAATGGGAAAAGAATGCTAAAGCTAAGAAATATCTTTTTGGTGGACTTGGTCCAGATGAGTACAACAGAATCCAAAGTTTTACCACTGCTAAAAAAAATTGGGACACATTGCAAGTGGCTAATGAAGGAACACCTCAGTTGAAGAGATCCAGAGGAACTCTATTGTATTCTCAATATGAGAACTTTGCTATGAAGGAAGGAGAAACCATTCAAGAGATGTACACAAGGTTCACTACACTAACAAATGAGCTAAAGTCTCTTGAAAGGATTAATCCTGAAGAAGATAGAGTCGAGAAAATACTGACTAGGGTTTTGCCTATCACTTGGGAGAGCAAAATCACTGTCATTCAGGAATCAAAGAATATTGTCACTCTGCCACTGGATGAACTAATTGGAAATTTCATTGCCTATGAACTTATGTGGCAAACCATGAAAATGGATGTACCTAAGAAAGAAAGGAGCTTGGCACTCAGAATCACCGAAGAATCTGATCTAGAAGATGATGAAATGGCTATGATCACCAAGGACTTCAAGAATTACTTGAGGGGAGGAAAATGTTCTTCAAGAAGTGGAAGTTATATTAAGTTAAAAGCTCCTGAGAATTAAACCAATGATGGTTGCTACAAGTGTGAAAAGAACGATCACCACATCAAGAACTGTCTTTTATGGTAAATTGAATAAAAGAAGGAAAGAGTTGAACGAAGGAATAGGTTCAACCCAAATAAAGCAGCAACAATGGATCAACCAAGGCTATGGTTGCTGCTTGGGGAGAAAGCTCAAATGAAAGCTCAGATGATAATGAGGAGGATGAACAAGCACTTATGGCCATATGAGAATATGATGATGAATCTGAGGTAAGTATAATTCATCCCATAGACAAGATTAAATTGTTGTCTAAAGAAAGGTTATCTGAGTTACTTCTAGAACTAATTGATGAATCTGAGGATGTAAACAAAGAAAAGGAATAGTTGTCTAAAGAATGTGTGATTTTGAAGGCTAAGTGCAAAAACCTGGAACTTAGGGTTAGTGAAACTGTAAGTGAAAATACTGTGTTGAAGAACCAGGTTCATACACTTGACTCAAATGTCCTAGAGCTTAGATCTGAAAATCTAAAACTAAAATTAGAAACAAGTAAAAAGACAGTTGATCACACACAACTCACTCTAGAAAAAAATGTAGGAAAAATAAAAGATGGGTTATATAAAAGGGATGAGCAGGTAAGAATCCTAAAGGAGGATCTAAGCAATGTCAAGCATGAGTTAGACAGAACTTGTAAATGGAACAGGTCCTCCGATGCACTTTCTTGGCTACAAGAACACCATAGTAGCAACAGACGAGGACTTGGCTTTGGGAACCTGGCACCTAAGTGGGATCCCCAAAGCAAGTATCTCACACTTTCTGAGAACAAGATTTGCACACACTATGGTAAAACAAGGTCACTATAAAAGTGAATACACTGCAAAAGAAAAGGCAAGTCAAAAGAACAAAGAATTTGTTCAAGGGAAGAATAGGTTACCAAGTTGGGCTAAAGAAAATTTGATTCATCCTTTTGCCTATATAAAGGGACCCAAACTAGTTTGGGTTCCTAAGACTAACCCTTGATTTTCTTTTGCTGGTCCAAGTAAAGGGGAGCAACCAAATATGGTACATGGATAGTGGTTGCTCAAATCACATGACAGGAAGCAAGAACCAGCTCCTTTCACTTGAGGACCTTAAATGAGGTAATGTCTCCTTTGGAAATGGGAAGAAAGGTGAGATCATTGGGATTATAAAGGTAGGTAAGACTGATTCTCACTCTATTGAGAACGTCTACTTGACAGATACACTAAAGTACAGTCTAATAAGTGTATCACAATTATGTGATAGAGGTAACATGGTAGCATTGATCACTACAAAATGTTTTATGATTAATCTTACCACTGACAAGATAGTTTTGCAGGGAAAAAGAGTGAACAACATATATGTTGTGGATCTGTCCACACTATCAGATAATGAACTCACTTGTTTAAGTGTGTTGGATAACGATCCCCTCCTTTGGCACAAGAGACTTGGACATGCCAGTCTAAGTCAACTCAACAAACTAGTCTCTAAGGACTTGGTGATAGGACTGCCTAATATTAAGTTCAAGGAAGATAAATTTTGTGAGGCTTGTGCAATGGGAAAGTAGGTAAGATCCTCTTTCAAAAGCAAGAAAATGGTAAGCACCACCAGGACGATGGAACTTGTCCATATGGATCTTTGTGGACCAATGAGAACATTGAGCAGAGGTGGTAAGAGATATGTTATGGTGCTTGTTGATGATTATTATAGGTTTACTTGGACAATGTTTCTAACATCTAAATATGAAGCATTTGGCATGTTCACTTATTTTGTTAGAAAAACTCAGAAATAACTAGGTAATCAACTTGCACCAATAAGGTCTGATCATGGTACTGAATTTGAGAATGTTAAATTTGCTAAATTTTGTGATGAGCATGGCATAAATCATAATTTTTCTGCTCCTAGGACTCCACAGCAAAATAGAGTAGTTGAAAAAAAGAATAGGACATTGGAAGAAATGGCTAGGACTATGCTTCTTTCTAGTAAACTGCCCCATAGTTTCTGGGCAGAAGGTGTGAACACTGCATGCTATATCATAAATAGGTGCATGACTAAACCTTTTGTTGAGAAGACTCCCTATGAGTTACTTAAAGGGAGAAAGCCAAATATATCCTATCTTAGGACATTTGGATGCAAGTGCTTTGTGCACAATAATGGCAAAGACTCCCTAGGTAAGTTTGATCCCAGAAGTGATGAGGGAGTATTCTTGGGATATTCTTCACATAGTAAAGCTTATAAGATTTATAACAAAAGAACTATGTGTGTAGAAGAAAGTGTACGTGTGGTTTTTGATGAAACTAACATTCTTTCTAAGAGGTAGGAACATGATGATGAAGCAACTGGGCTGGTAAGAAACTCAAATGAAACCACAAACCCAGACTGAAGCTACACCAGAGGAAGGAACAGGTCCTTCCACCCAGGGCAACTTGACAGGGGGAACTGAACAAAGAGGAACTGATCCTCAAACCTCAAGGGAACCTGTCCATGAACTTGTTCCTCAACAACAAAACATTGAAGGAACATCTGGGAAAACCAGCTGGTTGTGAAACCTTACAAGTATCAAAGTTCTCATCCCATTGAGAACATAATTATTGATCCAACATCTGGAGTCAAAACCAAATCTTCTTCTTGAAGAATCTTTGTGCTTTTGATGCTTTTTTATCTCTTATTGAACCTAAAAATATTGTTGAGGCTTTGCAGGATGCAGACTGAGTAAATGGAATGCAAGATGAATTCAACCAATTTTTAGAGAAGTCAAGTTTGACATCTGGTACCAAGACCCAAAGACAAATTAGTAATTGGAACAAAATGGGTCTTCAAAATCAAACTTGACGAAGATAGAATAGTTACAAGGAACAAGGCAAGATTGGTGGTTCTAGGATATAGTCAAGAAGAGGGCATAGACTATGATGAGACTCTTGCTCCAGTTGCAAGATTGGAGGCAATTAGACTCCTTATAGCCTTTGTTGCTCATATGGAATTCACTCTCCATCAGATGGATGTCAAGAGTGCCTTCCTCAATGGCTATCTAAAGGAAGAAGTATTTTTCAAACAACCTCTAGGATTTGAAAGTAAGGAATGTCATGATCATGTGTACAAGTTTGACAAGGCACTTTATGGCCTCAAGCGGACTCCAAAAGCATTGTATGAAAGATTATCAAAATTCTTGCTTGAGCATGGCTACAAGAGAGGTAAAATTGACAATACTTTATTCTTGAAATAAAAAGGTAAAGATCTCTTGGTAGTTCAGTTATATGTTGATGATATAATCTTTGGAGCAACTACTGATAGGTTAAGTAAAGAATTTGATAAAGTAATGGGGAGTGAATTTGAAATGAGTATGATGGGTGAGCTTAATTTCTTTTTAGGCTTACAAATTAAATAAAATTCAAATGGAACTATGATCCATCAGCAGAAGTATGTGAAATAGTTGCTTAAAAGGTTTATAATAGAAGATTCTAAAGAAATTGACACTCCTATAGCAACAACCACAAAACTAGATATAGATGAATCTGGTTCATCTGTTTATCATAAGTTGTATAGGGGAATGATTGGCTATTTGTTATATCTCACTGCTCGCAGACCTGGCATTGTTTTTAGTGTAGGCCTTTGTGCTAGATTTCAGGCAAATCCAAAGGAGTCTCACTTAACTGTTGTCAAGAGGATCTTGAGATACCTAAAAGGAACCACTGGCCTTTGTCTATGATATCCAAAAGGTAGTAATTTCAAATTAGTAGGATATACTGATGTTGATTATGCAGGTGTTCTTGTGGATAGAAAGAGCACCCCAGGTATGGCACACTTTCTTGGCTCATGTCTTATGTCTTGGGCCACCAAAAAGTAAAATTCTGTGGCCTTATCTGCTGCTGAAGCTGAGTATGTTGCTGTTGCCCCGTGTTGTGCTCAATTGTTGAGGATCAAATAATAATTAATGAACTTTGAAATTTATGTAGGTTGTATCCCCATCTTTTGTGATAACACTAGTGCAATTAGTATGACCAAGAACCCAGTTCATCATAAGTGAAGTTTATTTTGATGATTGACAAAGGAACTCAAGCATGAACCAGGTCCATACACAGTGTACACATACATGGGCAGATTTGAGCATAAGGGATGCACGTGAAGGAGATAAGCTTAAGTTGTTATATCTGATATCTCCTGATTGAAAAGGTTGCATAAGTGATAAGGAGAAGGACTCCTTACTCGAGAGAACTCTATCCTAGATAAGGGATGAGTTAGAAGTTGAATATAACTAGAACTCTTCCACTATGGAAGAGTATAGCATTAGAGCTCTAGTTATTTCCTATTCTACTAACTCTATAAATTGCAGGATATTCTCATTTTACAGGTATGCACAAACGTTGAAGTTAAACGTGAGTTGAGAGCAAAATAGCAAGGCATTTTGCAACCAATTCTTGTGTGATTCAAGTGTGCAAACCTGAAGCTACATGAACCAGATAGAAGAACCAGTTCCAAGTGTCTGTCTTTTATTATAGTTCAATTGTAGTAGGGATTTTCAAATTGTACCTTTCAGCTTTATCTAGAAGCAATTGTATTAGGTACTCAAAGTATTCAAGTTAGAGTTAACTTGAAGTTGTCGCAACAGTTAGAGGTTGGTTGCCACAACGGGATTAGAGGTAATCCTCACTAGCTTGAGGGGAAGTGTTGAAGAAGCTGATCATGATAAGGATAAGCTTACACGAGATAAGGATGGTTAGATTGGATTGTAGAGTTTGTACTTAACTCAATGTAGTAGTCATACATATAGTAGAACTCTAAGTCATTTGTAGTAGCTATCACTTAGCCTAGTTTTTCGTTTGGTTTGTCACTTGTATAAATGCAGTCACTTGTAGCTTTGTAATACATGTGAAAACACACAATTACTGAATATAACTCCTTCTCAATCTTGTGATTTTCTACAATATCCTCCTCATGTAATAACTTTTTGATGAAATACAACACCCCCAGTTATTCTGGAAAAATTTATATAAAAAAATAATAATTCAATCCCATGGGAACACACTACTAAAAAATAGTATAATTTCGTCCGCTATTTCCGACCGAAATCGGTCGGAAATTGATAATTTCCGATCTAATTCCGACCGATTTTAATTGGTCAGAAAAACGATGGTCGCAAACGTGTACCGACCGAATTCGGTCGAAAACATCAACGCGTTGACTGACTATCAAACTTTAATTTCTGACCGAAATCGGTCGAAAACAATTAAATATATTTTTTTTTAATTTTCAAATTTCCGACCGAAATCGGTCGAAAACTATTAATTTTTTATTTTTTTTATTTTCAAATTTCCAACCGAAATCGGTCAGAAACTATTAATATTTTTAAATTTGTTTTTATTTTCCGACCAAATTCGGTCGGAAATTTTAAAAAATAATAATTGTATTTAATTAAATAATTAGTTGTAAATTGTAATAAATTGTTAATTTATTTTAAAAAATAAATATAAATTCATAATTTCCGACCGAATTCGGTCTGAAATTATGAATTTCTGGGCAAAACAAAATAATTTCCGACCGAATTCGGTCGGATATCTGGGTAAAACCTGGACATAAAATACCTATTTTTGAGCTACACCACCTACCAACTACAACCTATATCCATCCTATAATGACAGTATTACATTGCTGCCATTCAACCATAATTAATCAACAACAATGAATATACTAACAACAACAATAACAACAACAATTAACTAATAAAAACTATTAACTAACACTAACAACCATTATCTAACAACAACTAATAACAACCACAACAACAACTACTAAAATGTTCAATAACAAAATAACAATATAATCATCATTCAAAATTACTCTCAACTAAATATTGACAAGTTCAATACTTTGTTTAGCAATACACACCATTCAATGAGTTTTTTTTTATCTAGCATCATCTCTATCTTCACTCCTAGAACCTTCATCGTCGGCACATGGGGAAGGATCACGAGACCGGGGAATGGGAAAAGCACCACTAGCAAGAAGATTGGCCAGCTGACCTTGAAGGAGATTAAATTGTGCGTCTCTCCTTTCTAGTTGAACTTGAAGGGTACCAAATTGTTCATCTCTCGTTTTTTCTCTAGCCTTTGTCTCTTCAAGCTCTATTGTCAGCTTCGCGATCTTATGTTCCATAGACGATATAGTCGACCTATCAATCGCCTCGCCTTGGGCGAAAGTCCCTATACCTTGCAATCCAGCCTTGTAGCGCCGAAATGATTTATCTAGAAGGCCGTATGCTATCCCCTTTTTAGGACCATCGACAACATCCAATCATATCCTCTGCGCTTCTTCATCTAAAATGGGCGGGCGGTCGCCTTACTCATTCGGTGGCAAGCTCTGAGTGTACTCCTCCAAATTAATCTTGTAGCGACTCTTTATTTAGAAGATAGAAAATTACTAACTATATAATATTATAAACATTTATAGTAGTTATGAAACTTACATGTGTAGTCTCTGCCCGGTCCTCGACCCATCTAGTTGGATCTGTCGGTGCCTTCTTCTTCCGGATGTGAGTCTCCATGAAGAACTCATCATGACTCATCTTCCTCCCAAATTTTTTTTCCTACACATATAATAAAACATGTTAACGAAATTAACATATATAAATATAGTTCGATAAAAATAGACCGAAATATTTTAAGGAATTACCATTTGTGTCCTCGTATCCCCCATGCTCCTTGAACCCAGACAGTGCAAGGAGCCACCCTTCTCAGATGCTCGGGCCTTCTTTCCCAGTTCACTCTGCTTCTCGAATTTCTCGGTGGCCCAATACCTTTGCAGATCCACCCATACATCCGGTAGAACCCATGAAGGCTTCTTTTTAACCTTTCGAGTGGAGCTAAAGGAATCAGAGAGTCTCTTACGACATTTGATACTCCCAATTTTTACAAATTTCACGGTTATACCGATCCTCCCAGGCACACTTAGTCTGCAAATAAAGTATGTAATGTTAGATGAAAATATTGTTAATATAATGCTTAAATAGATAAGAATTGTATTAAAACCTTAAATTGGTTGAACATATGTTGCACAAGATCCTCTGGAAAGTCACTCCAAGTCGGATAGGGTGCATTATACAACCCGCCAAGAATATCAGTGATTATCTTTGTAACCTGATGATTAGGAATGAACGTGCATCATAGAAATTACATTAAATAAACAAGAGTAGCTATTATAATTCAGCAAAAATAAAAAAGTAATAAATAAATCTTACCCATTACCCTCAGGCCTGATGATGATCCTATGATAACGATCATAACGCACATCATCTAGATCATCATCCTCCGATGAATCTGAAGTGTGCGCAGAACTGGGGGCATCTGGCTCAGTGCTACTATCCCGAAGACGAAGTCTAGAAATGCTAGGAGACGAACTCCGTGGAGAGGGAGACGGGGTCCTTGATGAAGATGGTTGCGATCCACACCCCTGCATCGATCTAGACCCTTGTTGCGATCCAGACCACTGTTGCGATCCGGCCGACTGAAATCTAGATAGATGCGATCCGACTGGAGATGAAGCAAATGGAGCAGATAACGGGCGTACCATATGGCTCTGTGACTGGTGACTCGATGCACCCATATTAGTACTGATAGGATCATGAGGAGGAAGCGGGGTATAGCCCTGTGGCGGAGAATGGTGATAATACTGCTGTGCGGGCGAATGGTGGGTAGTATGATGAGTAGATGGATGTGGTGGAATAGATTTGTGCCTAGAAAATTGCTTCCGGCCATCAGCAGCAGAGGGATGCAAGTGTGGAGTGGAAGGAAGCGTGGGTGTAGCACCATCATCATGATCAATAGGCCTTTTAACCTACCTCGACCCCTACCGGCTATCTGCATAAATTAAAGAACATGTTAGAATTGAGAATATAAATCTATATAAGTTGAGAGCACTTGAAAAAACTAACATGCTAGTCGTCTTCGTCGAAGTATCCTTCCTCGTCTGAAAATCCTTCCTCTTCACTTATTTCATCCTCATTTTCTATGATTGTTATTTCCTCCATATCAACTTCTTCTAATATGTGTTGAGGGTGCTCCAAGTAATTTTCTAACTGATCATCCACCATTTGGCTAACACTTGAGGTATCGTTTTGGTAAGCAACATCTAGCACATTCTCAACTTCTACCTTACCAACAGGCTTTGTTTTTATTACAACCAACCAATCAGCCGTATCCCTCCGCAATGGATATGGAGCATAGTACACTTGCCTAACTCTTTCTGTAATTATAAAAGGATCATAGTGATCATACTCCCTCTTTTTATTAACCTTAATTATGTTGTACTGCGGGTGTACATTTATACCTCTTCTAGGTGTTGGGTCAAACCATTTGCATCGGAAAAGTATGATCTTCTTATTTGGCCAGCCTGAATATGACAATTCTAGAATATCTTTGATCACACCATAATAATCATTTTCCCCATCCTGGTTTTCTTCATCACCTTTGACACACACCCCACTGTTATTGATTTTTTTATACTTGGAGCATTCCTCAGTGTGAAATTTGTAATCATTCACACAATACTTAGACATAGTCGTAACCGTAGGTGCAGGTCCCCAGGATATGTCTTTCAAAAATTGATTAACATCGTTGTTTGAATTATTGACCTACATGTAGGGGTAAATAAATCACAAGTCAGCAAGTATATTTACAAGTATGTATATTCACATGTGAGAAAGTATGTAAGATGCACTTACACACTCTTTAAACCATGCCTCAAATGTAGAATATACAGCACCATGACCAAATTGACTCACGAAGTCACTGAGCGACGCATTGAAAATTATTTGTTAGTTGTATCAACCAAATTAAATAGTAGCCCATGTAAATTAATCTTACGTCAACACTTACTTAAGAAAGGGTTGAACTTCCGGACAATTTAGCAACACATGATTTGAAGCTGATTTGTACTCCATACTACTTAGGCCCCTTTTTGTTCGATCTTTAGAACCCCAGCCTGGTTGATTGAATACGGACATTGGTGGATATAATGGATCAATCTCAATCACCACATTGTGCCGATTGGGCCTATTTCTAGCACATGGCACATGACTGTCAAAGTAGTAAGAACAAAAATGGGCAGTTTTCTTTGCAAGATAGGCTTCGCATATGGATCCTTCAATCCTATTCCTCTGTTTAACAAATCGTTTACACTTGCCGATAGTCCTGCACATTGTTATATTAGACGATAACGTTAAAAAAAATTACAAGAATAAATCAAGGTTTGATCATTACCTCTCGAATGGATACATCCACCTGCATTGAACCGGGCCTCCAAGTCGCGCCTCATGTACAAGGTGAATTGGAAGGTGTTCCATCACATCAAAGAAGCCACATGGAAAAATCCCTTCCAGCTTATTACTGATTACAGGAATATTCCAATTCATTTGAAATAGGGTTTCTTCCCTTAATGTGGTAGAACATAAGTCTTTGAAGAACAAACTTATCTCTGTGATGGGTTTCCATATATTTTCAGGCAATCCACAAAATGCAATAGGGATTAAGGTTTCCATGAATATATGACAGTCATGACTTTTCATATGAGTCAGCTTTCCCTCAACCATATCGACACATTTTCCCAGGTTCGATGCATAGCTCTCGGGCATCTTTAGGTTTGTAACCCACTCACAAATCTGTCGTCTTTGTTCCAAAGTGAATGTGTAGCTGGCCTTGGGATTGAACACCTTACCATTGTTCCTAGACTGCAAATGTAATTCAGGTCGCCTGCAATATTCTTGTAAGTCCAGTCTAGCCTTAAGGTTATCTTTTGTCTTTTTCTTATCATCCATCACTGTGTTGAACAAATTGTCAAAATAGTTCTTCTCAATATGCATGACACCAAGATTGTGCCGAAGAAGATTATCCTTCTAATATGGCAACTCCCAAAATATGCTTTGTTTTGTCCAGTTATGAGTAACACCATATCCAGAAAATCTAGAAGGTGGGGCCTCGGTAACTTTAGTGGAGTTCTGAACCCTCTCCCAAATTTTTTCACCGGAATAAATTAGAGGTGACAAATCATGTTCAACTGTATTCTTTTTGAATGCGTTTTTCATCCTTCTAAACTCATGATCAACTGGCAAGAACTGACGATGACAATCAAACCATGACTGCTTTCGGCCATGTCTTAAAGTGAACGCTTTACCATTTTTCATGCAGTAAGGACATGCTAACTTTCCGGCAGTCATCCAACCAGACAACATTCCATACGCAGAAAAATCATTAATGGTCCACATTAAATTAGCACGCAAGTTGAAATTTTGCTTAGTTGATATATCATATGTCTCAACTCCATCATACCACAACTGTTTAAGCTCATCAATTAGAGGTTGCAAATATACATCAATCAAACTCTTTGGATTGCGGGGACCGGGAATAACACAATTTAAAAATATATATGGACTAGTCATACACATTTCAGGCGGAAGATTATACGGCGTAATAAAGACCGGCCAGCATCAATATGGTGTTGCAGAAACAGAAAATGGCGTGAAACCATCAGCACACAAACCCAACCGAACATTCCTCGGTTCACTAGCATAATCCGGATACGTCATATCAAAATGCTTCCAAGCATCCCCATCTGAAGGATGACACATAACACCGGGTGGCCTTCTATTTTCATCGTGCCATATCATATGAGGAGCGGAACTCATCGATGTGTACAACCTCTTTAATCTAGGAATAAGAGGTAAGTAATGCATCGACTTCACAGCAGCCTTCTTCCCGCTGGAAAGCCGCTTAAAACGAGGTTTTTCATAAAATTTACAACTTTCTAAATCTGCATCACCCTTATAATACAACATGCAACCATCTTCACAACAATCTATTCTCATAAATGAGAGTCCTAACTTAGAAACCAATCTTTTAGCCTTATAGAAATCTTCAGGTATGTTGAAAGTTAGGTCAACTAGTTCACTCATAAGGCCAATGAAAGAATCCATTCACGCTTGAAAAATATTGGTATCTGATTTGATACTTAATAATCTAACCGCAACAGACAACTGAGAGTGCATACTCCCTTCCCTTAGTGGACGACTAGCGGCCTCTAACTGTTCATAAAAATATTTTGCCTCTTCGTTAGGAGGTTGTTCAACACTTTCATGGGTTTCAAAATCGAAGTGCATCCCAAAAGCATCCGCAACCATTTCATGGTATCTAGGATGTTGAATGTTATTCCCCACCGACCTACTGCTTTCACCAACAACTACGTTATGAAATATACCATCACTACCATCAATCTCACCATGACTAGTCCACACAAAATAATTATCCATAAACCCTTTTTTATAAAGATGAGACTTAACATCCTCCGATCCAAAAAAATACAAACACTTGCACTTCACACAAGGACACCTAATCAACCTTCCAATCCGAAACGGATCAAGTGACATTGCATGCGTAATAAATTCCTTAACCCCTTCTATAAATTCCTCCCTAAAAAACCGACGATTAGGATAATTCCTATTATACATCCAACTACGAGATTCCATCTACATAAAGAACGAATATATTATATTAATCATAGTTCAAATTAATTTATAGAATTAAGTTACATAATAAACTTTAGTTATAATATAATTAATTTAAATAATTTCAGTGCTTATTAATTTGAAAGTCCATATATATCCCTAAATAAATTTTTTATTAAGTTGCATAATAAATTATAATTTGTTAGCACACTCAATTAATCAGGACTTTGTGCAATATTAAGCCATATGTTTCGACATGATATATATGTAAATAATTTTCCTTTCTCAATAACCACATTTAACTAACCATTCTACTCTTTTGTATTCCATATAATACATGTAAGCATTCACTACATATTTTGAAACATATGAAAGCATGTTTAATCAAACTTAATCAAATATATGAAAGCATGTTTCCTTGGACAAGGAGAAGCAATTTTGCACAGTTTGTTTTGTTTAGGCAGTAAATAAAAACAAGCTTAAAGCAGTTCCAGACTTCCAACAAGTGTTTAGTTACTAAATTCTTCAACTGAATGATTTTATTCACATCTTAGAAGCTAACAAGTGTCATGTTTCTTGTTTATTTTACTTAGATAGTGCTCTTGCGCAGCTTAATAATGACAAGAAATCTGCATTTATCAAGGCATGGGAAGAGAGTGAAAATAGCTGAGTGGATAACAAGTAGGATTTCTAACTTCCTATATATGTTGTCAACTGTTAGTTATCATACAAAAAACTAATACTCATCAAATTTTAATAGAAATTACTAAAACATATACTAATCATTATTTTATTATCAAATACACCGAGAGATTATCAGTTTTCCTCATCAAAAACAGAACTTTCTGAATATATGAGCTGCCAAACAATCTATTTTCCACACAAATCAACCCAAACAAAATTACAAAAACACAAATACCCATCAAATATTTTAAAAATACACTATCATGTTCAAACATCTATATCATGTTCTCTATGCTCAAACACCTTGACAATTAATTGATATTATATTAGCTGGGATAGGAAACAATCTATTCTACTTACTTTAGGAGTAGAATAGCCAAGTTTTGGGTTGAATCCTAACTGTGACTCAATATCAGCGTGGCGGCGGTGGGCGGAGGGAGTCAAATCTGGCGAGGGTGGTCTGAAGAACCTTTCAAAAATAGCCATAATAAGACACATAGAGATGAGAATAGCAGTGGCAACAAAACCAAAAGAAACAACATTCACAGCACTCACCCAAAAACGACCTCAAACCACCCCCCCAAAAGAAAACTTACCGGAGATGGAGAGGAGTCAGAGTGCCGACGATGGCCGCTTGGATTGCCGACGACAATGGCCCCTTGGGTTGAGTGCTGACGACGCCGGTGAAGATGGGATTTGCTGAGAAAGAGAAAGAGAAAGGTCAAAGAAAAAGAGAGAGGCGTGAGTGAGGCAGAGAAAGAGTAAAAAAAAGTTAGGGCTTTTGCTGAGGCGTGTTTATTGATAGAAAAAAAAAATCTAGATAATGACCCATAATTTTGGTGAGAAAGACGTGTTTATTTAGAATCTACCATGTAATAATATAAACCAAAATTAATGATACTAGCTAATTAATTATTAATATTAATTAACGATACAACTAATATATTTCTACTTACTTTAGTTATCAATTTAAGATAATTAAATAATCACTAAGATTTTTTATGTATACCATTAATAAACTTCTACTTAATGTATAATTAATAATGTATAGGCTAGTAAATCACTAACATTACTTAAGGATATGTCCTTAGTACGTACACTTCTACTTAGTATAATTATCAATATCTATAAGCTAATTGTAACTATTACACTTTTATACTTAAAGTAATTATCAATTAATTGCATAATATAGTATAGTATAATATATATATATATATATATATAGCATATTATAATATATATACTAAGTATATAGTATATAAGTTATATTCGATATAACATTAGCTATATTAAAATGTCTATATATATATATATATATATATAT
>AWOL01S0001065.1:34331-44565 GCA_000715115.1 Nicotiana otophora | reverse complement strand
TATATATATATATATATATATATATAATTATTTCAAACTTGGGCGGGAATTAATTATTTCAAACTTTCCGACCGATTTCGGTCGGAAATTTGGAAATATTTTAATAAATAATTATTTTTATACATTATATACACGTATGATCAAATATTTGACCAATTTCTGACTGAAATCGGTCGGAAAGTTGGAAAACTTTTAATAAATAATTATTTTTGTACATTATATACAAGTATGACCAAATATTTGACCTATTTTCGACCGAAATCGGTCGTAAATTTGCAAAATTTTTAATAAATAATTATTTTTGTACATTATATACACGCATGACCAAATATTTGACCAATTACTGACCGAAATCGGTCGAAAAGTTGGAAAATCTTTAATAAATACCAAATATTTGACCAATTTCCGACCGAAATCGTCGGAAATTTGGAAAACTTTTAATAAATAATTATTTTTGTACATTATATACAAGTATGACCAAATATTTGACCAATTTCCGACCGAAATCGGTCGGAATTGTTATTCTTTTGTTGTCAGAAAATTTTTGTTGACTTTTGCGACCAAATACTCTTATTTCCGACCGATTTCGGTTGGAAAGCCTTGGACGGAAATCACCTGATTTCTAGTAGTGACATGGGATAACTACTAGTTATGACATTAAGTTGTAGTTTACCCCTTTTTCTATGCAAATTGGTGTGTGAAATTGAAGTACTAGCATTAAATTTATGCTTTAAACTCAATATATATATATATATATATATATATATATATATATATATATATATATATATATATATATATATATATATATATATAAAGTACTAGTGCAGAGGAAAAGGTGAGAGATACAATCTCATATGCTATCCAAGCAAAAATCAAGGCATATCACTTTGTGTATTTATATATAGATTCAAAACCTAACATTGATTCTTTTCATCAATATTTTATAGTTCTGTTTCATTTATACGAAGATGTTGGACAAGGAACGACTTTTCACTCATAACGAAGGTACCGCTTGAACTTGTTGTTTTAAGTATATTGTTATATTTATGCGGCTATAAAAATATATTATTAAGTGTAAAATAAAAATTAATTTAAAATTTAAAGGATTTAAAATGCAGAAAAGTATCGTTCTTTTAATATCTTCTATAGCTTTGTTTGTGTAAGAGTTCTCGTATGTTTTATTGCCAACAGGTAGCTTATGAAGTTTTTTTTATCATTAGACGAGTCTTGTAGCTAGTCATAGACCAGCCAAGGAAATGCAACTTTGAAAATTCTCAACCAAATACACATAATTTCATAACATTTCATAATTAAGCTACAAAATTTTCATATAAGATAGAGCTATATATATATATTCCCATGAAGTGATAATCATTATATTATTGTAGCAGAGAAGCAAACCATGACTTATAGCTTGTTCATAACATTATTAAGCTGCTTAATAATACATCAGTAATTAAGTAATTCCCTAATTAAGGAGGACATGCTTGTTTAGCTGCTGCAGCCATTTGCTCCCTTCGAATTCCAGCATTGCACAAGTTAGCAAAGCCACGAACGTGTTTCCTTCCGTAGGGAGTTAACGTTCCACATTGTGACTCAAATATCTTGACCTGTACACAAATATCAAACTATAGTCATATATACTCAATAATACACAAACAATTAATAACTGTAATATTGTGGGAATTTATCGTAAATTGACTAATTAAGTTCTTGCTTGATGTCTAGTGAACTAATTATCATGACGAGTTGTTCGATTAAGTTATCATAAATCCTGACAGCTTAGATTTGTTAAATATTTTAGTGCTTACAAAGGATTTAAGGCAGTCCCAATCATCAACAAGGGCTTGTCCAGCAGGTCGAACAGTGTTCAGCACCTTGTGACTTTTCTCAACTCCAAATAGAACTTCTCCAATATGTCTCACACTGTTATCTACATCTTCTCTCTGTGATAAGGCTTCACTTAGTTGCCGATGAGCTTCAGCTTTTCTAGCAGAGCCTTCAGGCGCAAACCGGAACTGTCATCATTGGACAAAGTATTGGGAAGTTAATTATATTGCAAGTCTTTAATTGGATAGCAAAATTAGCATGTAGATATATTGGAAATTTAACTAAAATGTGAACAGAGACAACACGTTTCAGTTCATAGAAAGTAGGAGTAAAAGCTGAACAGTAACATGGTATTGACGTATTGTCATAGAAAACAATAAAGTGAGCATACTGTCTTACAGTAAACAAAAATTCAGAAAAATCCCCCCCAACTATTAGCACAATTTAATCGCCTATTCTATCCTTAATTTGACGAAATATTGTGAAAAATATGAACTACGTAATATAATAAATAGTAACAAACAAAAAAATGGGTCATACTACCTTTAAAATATTATACAACATATTATACTAGCAATATATACTGGAAAAGGTTTAGCATATACTTGTGGTCAACCTGTCCTATTTTTCTTCAGCTTACTAATATCATTTTCTATGGATATTTATTTTACAAAAATAATTCTTCTCCACTATAGTATATAGAAAGTTATATAAACTCGTGCAGAAATATACCTTAGACCATAAATGCATGAGATGAACATCGCGCTGCTTAACAGTCCTTGAGGGTAGCCATGACTCGTCGTTGTTAGAAGTATTATAACTATATTTTGCAGAACTAGAACCCATATATCTGAAAAGAGGATCCTCACTAATATGTAAATCACCATATTGCATGACATGGGAGCCTTCTTCTGTACCATTGTTTAGAGTTCTCTTACGAACCTGAGAATGATAAAAACCATCCAACGAGGTTTATTAGGAAAGTTGTCGTGAAACTAGTCAATGAAGAAAACATTTATAATTTAAAAGAATTAATTGACAACTACTATATGATATTTGAATCTTTGCAAAATGAAATGTGACAATATTTTTGAATGATGTAATAATTGATATTGGTAATATTTTATTTGGAAATTCGATCTGTTCATCTATTATTACTACATTGCTTAAATAAAACGTTTATATATACGCATAGAATACAATGTTGTTTATCTTACCAGCTGATACTGCTTCTCCAAAGTTTCAACTTGCCGATCGTGCAAATCACTGGTCATTAGTAGAACAAGTGCAGTTAATTAGTTTCACAAACATTAAGAAGGATGCTTGAAAAGCCATCATTTAAATTTCATAATCATATATTTTTGGAATTCTTGTAAACTTGCAACCTTGGTCCCAATAATAGACCTTGAGATATCTCTTTATTCGGATTGAAGAAATCAAAAACTAGGAGTCAATTATTCGAGCTTTTTTCGGGGAACAATAATTAATAAGTATAACACGGTTGTGCCATTCCCTTTTTTCTCTTGGTTATTAATAGAATTTCCTCATGCCTATTCAATGCACCTTTTTTTACTTATTCAATTTACATACATCAATTAATGCTTTGTTGAAATAAAACTTGAAAATTTAGAAAGTCTATAGCCATGGTGAGAATATTGCAAGTTTCACATTTTCACCAGACTTAAGCATATGATGAAGATTATACATTTCATAGTCTAATATGGTTTTTTGATTCTTAATTTAGGAAAATTACAAGTAGTGTTTGTTCGGGTAGTCCATAGTCTGGATAGCACTCGTCCTTCGTCTAAGAAAATGTCGATGAAGAAGGTATACAAATCCACTGTATATTCTGTGGTAATTGTAATTACTTTCAATAAAAAATTTATATGTATCACCTAAACAACAGCATCTTGTTAATTTGTTTTATGAATCAGTGAAAATGGCACTCCTATGTGTTTCCATTTTTCGTAAAAGTGGTAGAATTATATTGAAATAATTAAGAACAAGCTAATTAACATACCTATCCTCCAACCAAGAAACACTGTACAAGTCTCCTAAGCATTGATCTTCATCACCTAAACGAATACAGTAGGTAGCCCAACTGCCCTCATCAGGCTTTGATGCTGTTGTTACGTATATGTTTAAACCTTTCGGGAGTAGACCATCAAACATACTTCCAGATTCACAAGCTTCCATGTAAAATACCTAATTAAACATCCCCATCCACTTAATAATCACGAACACAAAGTTATATACATGTGAGATCTAGCTTAGTTTCGTTTTTACCAGGTTACCATTACATGCTTGTTGTAGAGATTACGTATAATTACCTTATATAAATAACTCAATTGCATAGATATGAATATATGAAACAGGGCCAGGATGTTACCAATTTTGAATATGTTCCAAAAGTGTGTTTTTTAATCAGGACTTTGTTCAGATCGTCGGCATAGACAACATCTCCACTAGGCATACCTAAGGATATATATAACAAATGAATGAAAAGTATTCATATACGGATATATCATAATTAATCAGTATTATTTAATTTCTTAAGAAATATATAATGGTAAAGGTGAATGAAACTGAAGCATGGTAAGACAAACCAATAAGGCCAGGAGCACCATGATCAGCGTAGTAGATAAAGATATAATCATTTGGACCATTTTCCACAACCTTCCCACTGCCCCCAGTGAGAGCACTCTTATTTCCAAGGATAACAGCGAAAAAATTGTCAGCATTACAATCTTTTCCGGTGTAATCCTATCTCACAAGCAAAAATAAAAATGAAAAAAATATAAAGAAACATTAGATATAAGTAATAATATCTTGACAAATATTACACACACGCAAAAAGAGTACGTACCTTGGGTACTCCTTTATAAACATCATGGCCGTGGGGGCTATTGATGATAACTCCAGGTCGGGGGTTGTTTTTATTATAAGCAATATCGTCGTACATGAATACGATGATGTTTTCATCTTTTAGACCTCCTTTCTTCAGTAGTTGATATGCATGGCATACATCCGCCTGAAATACGAAATTAATTAGAAAGTCATTAGGCGCCATGTACTAATTGTTAATGAGATTAATGGAGTAATAAAATATTAAATTTCTAAGGAAAAGAATTGTAAATATGACCTGGTGTCTATAATTATCCCACTCATTTGATCCAGCTACCAACACAGCCCATTTAGTTCCAGTCGGATTATCATCTTCAACAATACTCTCCAGCAAGTTACGACCCTCAGCAGTACAAACTAGGACAAAAAGTGCAACTAGGAATGGCACAACACCATTTTTTCGAATCATTTTTCACACGCTAAAAATAATTACTTGGAGTACTTTGCTTTGATTAGTGAGTTGATGTGAGAAATTAATTTATAGAGCTTTTTAACCTACTAATTGTCTCATTCTACGTGTGGACATAGACCCCGTAGTTCCTCATGAATTGACGAAGAGTTTGTTAAATTTTTCTATATTTGTTTTTTTCTTGAGAAGTAGTGTTACCCTGTGGGGTTAGTCTAATCTAATAAAGATAGTTGTTAGATAGTTGTTAGAATAAAGAACATTAAAACAATTCTTACTCTTTTTGAGAGAAACTACCTACTTATTTGAGAAAACGACATTACATGTGAGATTATGTAATTGTGTATACATAAGTTTGAGTAAAACCATCGTGCTTCCTATATTGTATTACTAATTCTCATTTTTGTCTCCTTTTCTGTTAGAAAATGTTTGAAACCATTTAAATGCGCAAATTGATGACCATACGGCAATTATTAATCCTTAAATTCAGTGTAATTAGTTAGAGAATAATGGAGTAATAAAATCACTAATTTTGGACTATGGCTATCGACTTCCAAAATAATTTTACGACTTGCTGTCGGAACTTATTAAAATAATTATTAGTTTATTTATTTAACTAATTTTCGACGGCAAGTAAATTTAGTAAATCCATTTATACAAGTGGATAGGAACATGAAATACAATGCCTCTAGTTATAGGCATATACATTGGCGAACTCTGGAGAAGAGCAATCCCCGTTATGGCGTATGGATATCATACGTAGTAGAATTATGGCCATTATGAATATTTCTATCGGAATAAGGAATGCAAATGTACATTTACAATATTCATAACAAAGCTCCTATATTTTTGTAAAAAAGAATTTTATACTACTTAAGAGCAAAAAGGCATCACATTTAGTTGGAAGATTGGGTAAGGAAAACACAATAATATTCTGCACTAAAAGGAATCAATTGCAAATAAAACCCTAAATAGTATCGTTGTTATGCGAACTGATGTCAACTTGCACGCATGAGATCTAAAACAGATCACTCAAACTTTAATCTTGTCTAACAAGAGAACCTAAGATTTCTTGCTCCCTTATGTCACTAACGGATTGTGTGCAGTGCATTATTCATTCATTAAACAAATATAAAGATGTCAAGAGAAAGTACCACTGAAAATTGTTACAGAACAGACTCCATGCATAAATGGATAAAAAGACAACAAAACCACAAATATTATAAATTAATAATAAAAAATGAAACTTGCTCTCTACAAAATTTCATAGGGTAAATTTGAAGTTACAACACCCGTTTAATATAAAGAAGTATTGAAAAGTGTATATAACGTTTTCGTATTATTTACCCGAAAAATGGATAGAGTTGAATTTGTATGTAGTTCTAAGGGTACGTGGTATAACTTGGCACAAATCGTAAAAGTAAGTTGGAATATCGAATATTCACTGAAAAGAATGAAATACAAACAGAGTTGAATGGAGAATGATTTATGGATAAGCAAGATGACTCAATATATAAAGCTCAAAAAGGATAATCTCTCAATATGGGAGTGTCTCCACAGTATCTGAGTTATGGTGTATCAATGTCTTAATAGTTGGCTCCCCTACAGAAATAATAGTCATCCCTCTTATAGTTGAGGGATCCTATTTTGGATATAATTAAAAATACATAGTGAAAAACCCATGATTGATTAGTTTTTCCCTAATTCCCGCCGAGATTCTCTCCCTTAGTGCGGCTGTAACGGCTCTTGTCCCTTAGCTCGATCTTGATCGGACTTGATATCGATCGATCTCCAAATTTAGAGCTCGATATTGACTCGAGCTCAATTTTGACTCGGGGCCCGGTATTGACTCGGGCTCAGTGTTGGTCGGTCTTTGGATCTTAAGCTCAATAACGTCGCTTCGCATCATAGTTCGATTTGGACTCGAGCTCGGTATTTGATCGGTCCCTGAAACTCGAAGCTCGGTAACCTGCTTCGGATCTCATCTCAATATTATGAAGACGCTCTTCGGTCCATTATATTCCCATCTTGACCAGTCGTACGAGGGTCGAAATCAATTTTGACCGTATACAGATAGTCCCCTCGTTTCTTCGGAAAGATGTGGCGAGAAACGACATGATTTTTCAACGGCACTATCAGATATACACTGACGTTTGCATCGAGCTCGACCATGACGTACGTGATAGTTGTCCCGTCAGTTCAGTTTACCAAGCTATTAAATGTATGTCAAACGATGGTCGGCCACTGCTGATATTGAACCGTCATTGCCCAATCTATAAATAGCCCCTATTTTTACCATTTATCACTTTTACATCTCCAATTTTCAAATTTTCTAAGTCATTTCTCGCATCTTCTGAGTTCGTCTGTAAATCTGTGGTTTTCACTGTAAAATCTCCCTTTAAAAAACCAAATCTTTGTCATCTCTTTCTATTTTCAATCTTTAAATCCAAATGGTAAAAACGTCGAAAACTGTTCCCCAAAAAGAAAGTGTTTCTTCTTCGTGGCCTGCCGGCGACAGAACACCGGTGGAGCCACAACCGGAGGAGTGCGTTCCCGGGGGGGTGTTCTTACTTCTGATTTTAAGATCGATAAAGCATCGTCGGTTCCTGGTCTATGTGAACCAGTATCGAAATATATGTGCTCGATAACTAAGGGATACCTCGAGCAGTTAAGGAAAGATTGTAACCGGGAGAACAAAGAAGTGATAATCCCGGCTCCCGAAGAAGATATTACTACTCATGTGAAAAGGTTTTAAAGTGTGTATACTTACCCTTTCACGTTGGGCCCCCTCGATCCTGTTGTCATCAATTTTTGCTGCCAATACCAAATAACGCTAGGCCAAATCCATTCTTCTTTTTGGCGGATCGTTATTCTGATCCACTTTTTTGTGAACAGAGTCGAGGGGATGCCTTTCACCCTCGACCACCTCATTAGATTGTACAGCCCCCGCCTCTATCGAGGTGGGTTAATAAAACTCCAGCGCGGGGCTACCAAAGTGTTGTTCTCGAGCATAAACGAGGACAAAGACCGAGCCAGGATGGGCATGTTCATTCGAGTGAAGACTTCCGACCTAATTTCGGCCAAGAAAATTCCATTCCCCGAGGAATGGAACATGAAGCGTAAGTATAATTCTACTGTTAGCTCTTATTGTTTTGCTTCTTCGTTACTTTCTCACCGATATCATTTTCTGTGATATAGCGATTGCTTGGATGCCCGGTGCAGTTCCTAACCTTAAGAGTTGGGTACGGGACCTGGCTTTGACCTCTTCATATGCCGAGTGCTCGTGACGCGATTTATCAAAGGGCTTATGGGAGGCCAAAAATCATGGCAAGCCTCTTTTCCATATCTTTGATGATTCGAACAAGATGCATTTCTTATACTTAACCGATTTTATTGTGTGTAGGTCTGGGAAAAGATGCGGTTATGAGGCCCCTGTCTGGCGAGGAAAAGACTTCGGCCCCAGTTCCGAAACCGTCGAAGGGCAACAAGAGAAAAGGGCCTCTACTTCCTAGAATCCAGAACTTAAGACAAGCACGGCTCGTAAGCCGAGGAGGAAAACCATCCCTCTGTCCGAACAATTTGCTTCGTGTATAAGGGAAGAAGAAGAAGAAGAAGAAGAACACGGCTCCATACTGGTGGCCCGAGTGAAGAAAACCGTCGATGCCCCAAAGGCAGCTGGATCGATGGTGGTTTATGATGCTCTGCCTGGAACTGAGGGGATATCGAAGAAGGATTCGGGCTAAGTACCCGAGTCGTTGGAGATAGAGGATGCCTCCCACCGAAGTCAACAAATGGTGGATATATCTGAAGGGGCCGGCCCTGAACGTCTTCGAACCGAAGAGAACACCTTAAGTGATTCACTTAGGGCAATAGTACTAGGAGACTCGCCAACTCTCCCTGCTTTTTCTGAAAGGGCGATTCAAGAATCCCAAGCTTTGGGGATCCTCGAGGTAGATAGGTCTAATGAGGGAGAGGACCCTTTCCGTGATTTGTTTACCGGTATCGAGGATGTTGCCAGCCCTAGTGATGTATCGGGTCTTTTCCATGAAGTGCAACAGGCTCTGAATCGGGTAAGCCTTAACTCCCTTCATTGGTACCACCTTTATGTTTGTTTTTCTTTTTCTAACTTCTTTTCTTCTTTCTTCGTAGGCCTCAGCGGTTCATCGAGAAGCATGTTTTTGGTCTCGAGCTGAGCTGAGTCGGTATGAGGCCGACCTTCGAAGGGTCATGGAGGAGAGGAATGCCCTTAAACTCCTCTATGGGCAAAGGGAATAGGAAATCAAGGACCTCTGAGCCGAGTTGGCCAAGGCTCACCAAGACCAGACCGAGCTGACCGAACAGGTAATAAACATCTTTAAAACCCACGGGCTTGATTCGGGGATGATGGCTAATATTTTGATCTCAGAGCTGCAGCAGAAGCTTGAGGTGATCGGGCATCTCCGTGAGGAGGTCGATGTGATAAAGGCATTGTCCTTGGAGTGGAAAGAAGGTATGGACCGCTTTGCTACAGAGAAAGAGGCTGATCGAGCCCAATTATCATCGGTCGAAAGTCAACTTCAAGGCCTGAAGGAGAAAATCTTGGTTCAAGCAAGAAAAATAGAGGAGCTCGAAGCTCGATTGGCTTCCGAACTTGCCAAGGCCAAATCTGAAGCCGAAAGAGCAAAGGCCGATGCGGATGCATTTGTGGCCATCTATCGGGCCGATGTTGAAGCCGCTCAAGTACAAGCGAGAGAGGCAGCCGAGACCGCTAAAACTCGAGCACATTGGGTTGCTGAACTCGCCAAATGTCAATCTTGGAGGGAAACCCTCGAGGAGATCCAGGCTCGAGGTTTCGATCTTACCGAAGAGATAAAAAATGCTAAAGAGCTTGAAGCCGATGATGGAGCCTTGGCTTCCAATGATGATGATGATGGGAGCTTGAGTGGGTCTGAGAGTGGGGAGGAGCCCGATTGAGAAGAGACTGCCCCCGGAGATAACCAGGAAACTTAGGGTTTTTCCCATTTTGATTTTTTGTGTAGGATCCTGATCGGACGTTGTAAATACTTTTACACGCACACACACACACACACACACACACACACACACACACAC
>AWOL01S0001065.1:5269-32167 GCA_000715115.1 Nicotiana otophora | reverse complement strand
TATATATATATATATATCATTTCCTTTCCCGATTTGTCTCTGTTTTATTCTCTATCTTGTGAAGATTTTGTTTCATTCATGCCATATGAAAGTTTCCATAAGTTCGAGGCTTTAGGCAATTTGATCGAATTCGGACCTTGTGATCTTTATAACCGAGTGAGTTCTTGCTCTAACTCTAAGTAATAGTAGCCCTTAGGCTTTATGGTTGAGTGAGTGATTGCGCAAACTCGAAATAATATAGCCCGTAGGCTTTATGGTCGAGTGAGTGCTTGCTCGAACTCGAAGTAATCGTTAGCCCTTAGGCTTAGTAATCGAGTGAGTGCGTGCTCGAACTAGAAGTAAGGTAGCCCGTAGGCTTAGTAGTCGAGTGAGTGTCTGCTCGAATGCGAAGTAATTGTTTGCCCATAGGCTTTATTGGTCGAGTGAGTGATTGCTCGAACTCGAAGTAATTTTTAGCCCTTAGTCTCAGTAGTCTAGTGAGTGATTGCCCAAACTCGAAGTAAGGTATCCCGTAGGCTTAGTAGTCGAGTGAATGATTGCTCGAACTCGAAGTAAGAGCATCCCTTAGGCTTTATTGATCGAGTAAGTGATTTCTCAAACTCGAAGTAAGTAACCCATAGGCTTAGTAGTCGAGTGAGTGCCTGCTCGAACTCGAAGTAATTGTTAGCCCTTAGGCTTAGTAGTCGAGTGAGTAATTGATCAAACTCAAAGTAAGGTTGCCCGCAGGCTTAGTAGTCGAGTGTGTTTGCTCGAACTAGAAGTAATGTAGCCCGTAGGCTTATGTGGGGCTTAATCTCGTTGATCTTTCGGTTGGCAATCCCCGATATATGGGGTAATAGTCGGCCCTTAAGCCTGTTTGCATAATGGATCACGAAATAGAGGGTGGATTCTGAGATATAAGATATCGGCAAAGAAGAAATTTCTTTTTATGCCATTATACATGTGTTCATGTTTTGTACTAGGGATCGAGCAAACTACACGAGCATGGTTCGTTTTGACCATTTGGCTCTTACAATTTTTCCTATCGAAACTCTGTTGTTACGAAGTAACTTCCTTGCATCGAACTTGATATATATATATACATATATATATATATATATATATATACCTGAGGGTAATGCCCACCAGTATTCGAGGTTGATTGTAAAGAGGCCTCGGATACTGCTGAATTGTTCTAAGTTAGCACGATCAATGGTTGCCTCATTAAAAACCTTGCCGAAAAACTTATTTGGGATAAAATCGGTCTAAGGGAAAAAGAGTGCAACGCGTGCTTTCAGGCCTAAGGCTTGGGGTTGAATAACCTATCCCTGTTCCTGGTCGAACTCCTGCAAGGGTTAGTTTCAAAATATAAATGAACATGGGAGGGTCGTACCTTAGCAGTAGTATCATTTTATGTGTGACACGTTCCAATTGCTTGGTAGTTGTTTGCCGTTTATCACACCAAGATTGTAGGATCCTTAACCGACGATTTTAAGAACCGGATATGGTCCTTCCCAGTTCGGACCCAGTTTTCCTTCATTTGGATTTTAGGTATTGAGGGTGACTTTCCTCAGCATTAAGTTCCCAATTTTAAAATGACGAAGATTGGTTCTTCGATTATAGTATCTTTCGATCCGCTATTTTTTGGCGACCAATCGGACGAGAGCTGCTTCTCATTTTTCGTCCAATAATTCAAGGCTCGTGTTCATTATTTTGTTATTCGACTCATTTGTTGCATACCGAAACCTAACGCTAGGTTCTCCGACCTCAACCGGGATAAGAGCTTCGGCGCCATAAACTAACGAGAATGGTGTTGCTCCGGTACTGGATTTTGATGTTGTTCGGTATGCCTACAGGACCTCGGGTAGTATCTCTCTCCATTTACCTTTAGCGTCGGTTAATATTTTCTTAAGATTTTGGATGATGGTTTGGTTTTTGATTTAGCCTGTCCGTTCCCGCTAGGATGATAAGATTTTTATAGGATCCTTTTGATTTGTGGTCCTCGAGAAATTTAGTTACTTTGTTGCCGATGAATTGCTTTTCATTGTCACATACAATCTCGGATGACATCCCAAACCGACATATGATGTGGTCCCAAATGAAGTCTATCACTTCCTTTTCTCTGACTTTCTCGAAAGCCTGTGCTTCAACCCATTTAGAGAAATAATCAGTCATAAACAAAATAAACTAAGCCTTACCTGGGGCCGATGTGAGGGGGCCGACGATGTCCATTCCTCATTTCATGAAAGGCCAAGGAGATAGGACCGAGCGGAGAAGTTCCCCTGGTTGATGAATCATGGGCGCATGTCTTTGACATTTGTCGTATTTTTGAATGAACTCCCTTGCATCTTTGTCAATATCGATCCAATAATATCCTACTCTGATTATTTTGTGGACTAATGAATCGGCGCCGGAATGATTCCCACAAGTGCCCTTGTGAATCTCATGTAGGATGTAGTCGGTATCTCCTGGTCCCAAACATATTACTAGTCGACCATGGAACATTCTTCTAAACAGCGTTCCATCATTGGATAAGGTAAATCGTGCAGTTTTTGTGCGTAGGGCTCTAGATTCCTTTGGATCCGATGGAAGTTTCCCGTTCTAGAAGTACTCTATATATTTATTTCTCCTATCCCAGGTTAGACTTGTGGAGTTTATCTCAGCTTGACCTTCTTCGATTACCAATTTCATGAGTTGTCGACAGTCCCCAAGTTGAGTTTGTTATCCTCGACCGAAGAACCTAAGTTTGCAAGAGCATCGGCCTTACTGTTCTGTTCTCGAAGCCCATGTTGCAAAGTCCATTCCTTATATCGATGTAGAGTCACTTGTAATTTATCCAAGTAGCTCTGAATTCGATCTTCTCGGACTTCAAAAGTCCCGTTGACTTGATTTACCATGAGGAGGGAATCACATTTAGCCTCCACGACCTCAAATCCTAAACTATTAGCTAATTCGAGACCTGCAATTACGGCCTCATACTCGGCCTCGTTGTTAGTCAATTTTATAGTTTTAAGAGACTGTCTAACTACATTACATGTGGGTGATTTTAGTACGATGCCCACCCCGGACCCCTTTGCGTTCGAGGCACCGTCCGTAAAGAGGGTCCAGACTCCCGAAATGGTACCCGATTTTATTAGTAATTGCTTTTCAATTTCGGGTATGAGGGTCGACGTAAAGTCAGTCACGAAGTCTGCTAAAATTTGAGATTTAATAGCGGTTCGAGGTTGATACTCGATGTCATACCCGCCGATCTCTATGGACCATTTGTCCAATCGACCTGAAAGATCAGGTTTGTGTAAAATATTTTGTAAAGGATAAGTTGGTACAACATGTATCAGATGGCACTGAAAATATATTTTTAATTTCCTAGAGGTACTTAGTAAAGCAAGCGCTAATTTTTCTAAGTTGTGGATATCTAGTTTCGGCTTCGCCTAAAGTTCGACTGACATAATAAATAAGGAATTGTGTACCTCGTTCTTCTCGAACTAGGACTCCACTTATCGCTATCTCCGAGAGATCTAGATACAGATAAAGTTGTTCATCTTTCTTCGGGGTATGAAGCAATGGCGGGCTCGATAAGTACTGTTTTAGTTCTTCCAGAGTCTGCTGACATTCCGGAGTCCACGCAAAATTGCTTTTATTCTTAAGCAGAGAGAAAAATCGGTGGCTCCTATCCGAGGATCTTGAGATGAATCGTCTCAGGGCGTCTATCCGTCCTGTTAGCCTCTGTACGGCCTTTACATTATCTACCACTGTGATGTCCTCGATTTCTTTGATTTTATCGAGGTTAATTTCAATTCCTTGATTGGACACCATGAAACCGAGAAATTTGCCTGAACCAACCCCGAATGCATATGTTTCGGGGTTGAGATTCATATTGTATTCCTTCAGTATGTCGAAAGTTTCCTACAAATGCTTTAAATGGTCCTCTGCTCGCAGGGATTTAACAAACATGCCATCAATATAAACTTCCTTTGATTTTCCTATTTGCTTTTCGAACATTCGGTTTACTAAGCGTTGATAAGTCGCACCAGCATTTTTTAGACCGAATGACATTACATTATAACAGTAAGTCCCGTACTTAGTGATAAGCGAGGTCTTTTCCTGATCCTCCGGGTTCATCTGTATCTGGTTATACCCGGAATAGGCATCGAGAAAACTGAGAGCCTCGTGGCCGGCCGTGGCATCGATCATACGATCGATAATAGGCAAAGGAAAAGAATCCTTAATGTAGGATTTATTCAAGTCTTTATAATCTATACACATTCTAAGTTTGTTCCCCTTTTTAGGGACTACCACCACATTAGATAGCCATTCGGGGTATTTTACTTCCCGAATGGACCCTATTTTAAGAAGTTTGATTATCTCGTCTTTGATGAAGGCATGTTTGACCTCGGACTGGAGCCTTCTCTTTTGTTTTACCGGATTGAATTTTGGGTCCAAGCTTAGCTTATGAGTGGTGCCCGGTGGGATCCATTACATGTCGAGATGGGACCAAGCGAAACAATTCATTTTAGATATAAGAAATTGAATAATCATTTTCCTGAGCTCGGGGTCTAACCCCGTGCCCAAGTATACCTTTCATTCGGGCAGATGTTTGACTAGCGTGACTTGCTCTAATTCTTCGATCATTGATTGGGTAGTGTTGGAATCATCAGGGACCACGAAAGATCGAGGGACCCCTTGCTCATCATCTTCGTCGGTCTTCTGATTTTCTAGTTGGGTCGAAGATGACATTTGTGATTGCTATTTGGCATTACGTTCCCCCTTCGAGTATGATCCTTTTGTTGATGACAACGAAGATATCAGAATTGCTTCTTCGACGGAAAACATTTATCTTGCGGCCGGTTATTCTCCGTACACTGTTTTGACTCCCTCCGGTGTTGGGAATTTCAGAACCTGGTGGAGGGTCGAAGGTACAGCTCTCATATTGTGGATCCACGGCCTTCCAAAAAGGGTGTTGTACCTCATATCGCCTTCGATTACGTGAAACTTAGTTTCTTGGATGGTTCCGGCCATGTTTATCGACAAAATTATCTCGCCTTTGGTAGTTTCACATGCCATATTGAATCCGTTTAGAACCAGGGTTGCAGGTATGACCTGGTCCTATAGACCGAGTTGTTCTACGACCTTCGATCTAATAATGTTGGCCGAGCTACCTGAATCAATTAACACACGCTTAACTTTGTATGGATATTACCAGTGCATCGTTGTGAGGTTGCATGACTCCTTCTGCATTTGCATCATTAAAGGGCAGGGTTCCTATGGGTGCATAATCCTGAGTTCGAGGTCGCTTCCCTCTCATAACCGACATCTTAGTGCATTTAAGCACCGGCCCATGAGGGGTTTTGATGCCACCGATGATCATGTGGATGCTGTGTTGTGGCTCTTCATGTTCGTTTTGCCTACCGAAATCCCTGTTTTTGAAATGGTTTTCGGCCCTGTCGCTTAACATTCTCGAAGGTGCCCTTTATTGAATAACCGGGCTACCTCCTCTCTTAGTTGCCTGCAATCTTCCATTCTGTGGCCATGAGTGCCATGATATTCGCATATTTAATTGGGATTCCTCTAGGCTGGATCGTTCTGTATAGGTCGAGGCCATTTAGTATCTTTGATGTGTCCGATAGCCAACACGATGGCGGACGCATCGATGTTGAAGTTATACTCCGATAACTGTGGTGCTTCCCTAGGTTTGGTATGCCTATCGAACCCATTTCTGTTCATCATCCCCCGAGACCCTTGACCTTGATCACCTCTTTTATTGCCTTATACGGGGTTACGTTTTGGTTCGCTCCCCCTATGGTCTCCACTATATGGTCGGTATCGGTCCCTGATCGGCCCTTGTTCTCGATTGATGTCCCTCCTAACAGTGGACCCAGAACCCAACTGATCGTCCTCGACTCTAATTTTCGATTAATACTGATTGTGCATATCAGCCCAAGTAATAGTTGGGGTACTCGATAAGGATATGCTTCAACCGCCGTGAAGCCATCGAACTTCATTCGTTTATACCTTGAGTGGAAGCTTGAACAACCCAATCGTCTATGACTGGTGGTAGATCCATTCGTTCAATTTAGAAACGAGATACGAACTCCCTTAGCATCTCACTATCTTTTTGTCTTACCTTGAATAGGTCCGACTTCCTGGTCTCGACCTTTATGGCCCCATAATGTGTTTTCACCAAAGAATCTGCAAGGATAGCAAAAGAATCGATAGAGTTAGACGGTAAATTATGATACCATATCATTGCTCCCTTTGACAGGGTTTTACCGAATTTTTTCAATAATACAGATTTGATCCCATCGTCCTCTAGATCATTCCCTTTAATGGAACATGTGTACGAGGTGACATATTCGTTGGGGTCGGTCGTTCCATTATATTTAGGAATTTCGGGCACGCGAAACTTCTTTGGGATCGGTTTAGGAGCCGCGCTCAGAGAAAAGGCTTTTGTACGAAGTTTTTGGAATATAAGTCCTTCAATATCGGTGGTGCCCCCGGGATCTGAACAACGCTGGAGTTATACGTTTCCACCTTTTTGTCGTTTGCCTCGATCCTCCTTTCTCCTGACTTTATTCGTTTAGTCAGTTCTTCGAACATCTTAGCAATTTCGGGACTAGTCCCCGATTCTTGCTCATTTGATCTTATTATAGATGGCTCCGTTCTGTGTGTGACTTCTCGGGGTAGACTGGGCTCCGGCCTTCTCGGTATCTGGGTTTGACTCTGCAACCGAGCTATCGCTACCTGTTGAGCTTGAAACATTTCAAAAAGCATACGCAAGCTGATTTTGTTTTCCTCAACGTTATGAGTATCTCGACCTGCAGATCGAGTACCACCATGAATGCTATTTTCAGGTTCAGAACGTTGGTTTGCCTCAATGGACACATGCGAATTAACGTCTAATGGCACTTCGACCCGAGCTCCAATGGCATCGATAAGAGGCCTTTTGCCCCCGGGCGTTAAGTTATTGTTCTCATCTTGAAGGCCAGCTTCGTTGTCGATAGGTAAGGCCATTAATTGAGAGTTCGTCATTGCTAATCTGAAATCAAAGACACTTCCAAAAACAAGCGTAAAATAGTGTGTTTTGCAGAGATTCGAATCAAATAACCACTGTTATCCTTAGCCCCACGATGGACGCCAAACTGTTTACCCCAGAACCGGATAGAATTAAATTTGTACGTAGTTCTAAGGGTACGTGGTATAACTTGACACAAATCGTAAAAGTAAGTAGGAATATCGAATATTGACTGAAAAGAATGAAATACAAACAGAGTTGAATGGAGGATGATTTATGGATAAGCAAGATGAATCAATATATAAAGCTCAAAAAGGATAATCTCTCAATATGGGAGTGTCTCCACAGTATCTGAGTTATGGTGTATCAATGTTTTAATAGTTGGCTCCCCTGCATAAATAATAGTCATCCCTCTTATAGTGGAGGGATTTTATTTTGGATATAATTAAAAATACATAGTGGAGAACCCATGATAGATTAGTTTTTCCCTAATTTACGCCGAGATTCTCTCCCTTGGTGCGGCTGTAACGGCTCTTGTCCCTTAGCTCGATCTTGATCAGACTTGATATCGATCGATCTCCATATTTAGAGCTCGATATTGACTCGAGCTCGTTATTGACTCTAGCTCGATTTTGACTCGGGGACCGGTATTGACTCGGGCTCAGTGTTGGTCGGTCTTTGGCTCTTAAGCTCGATAACGTCGCTTCACATCATAGTTCGATTTGGACTCGAGCTTGATAATGACTTCGAGCTCGGTATTTGATTGGTCCTTGAAACTCGAAACTCGGTAACCTGGCTTCGGATCTCATCTCGATATTATGAAGACGCTTTTCAGTCCATTATGTTCCTATCTTGACCAGTCATACGAAGATCGAAATTGATTTTGACAGTATACACATATAATACGATTACAAAATTTGTCGTTATCACATCATGTCATTTTCGCAAGAGAATTCGTGTTTCCTAGGTAATCTTTAATTAAAAGCAGTTGGGAATTATCCAATCTGAAAGCTACCCTCGCTTGGATAATCTCTATTTGATTGCTCACCAGGAAAGCCAATAAACCCCAAAAGATATTAATATAATTATACCGAACCCTGAACTCAACCATTGGCAACAAAAACTGGACCATTTTGGTTTTTTAGAGCTAAATTGCTACCAAAATTAGTCAATTTCTTAAATGCTATCAATGTTAGCCAAATTGGGTATTTGGTTCTTATGTATTTCCACTGCCTTATAAGATGAAAACACCAATTCATCCGACGGCTTCAGGAAGTCAACTGCTAATATGATATTCCGGTAATCATATACGCGCTTAACCTGATGGGGGTTGCTCTGATGGTAAGCAACCTTCACTTCCAACCAAGAGGTTGTGAGTTCGAGTCACCCCAAGAGCAAGGCGAGGAGTTCTTGGAGGGAAGGATGCCGAGGGTTTATTGGAAACAACCTCTCTACCTCATGGTAGGGGTAAGGTCTGCATACACACTACCCTCCCCAGACACCTCTAGTGGGATTATACTGGGTTGTTGTTGTTTGTTGTATATACGCGCTAACATAGATTGGCATTAGAATTTAGAATTATTCTACAGGAAAAGTTTTAATTTAGAAGAGATAAATAATCTGATATTCTTTCTACCACAACTTTATCTTGAAGAGCACTTGATTATACTGAAACATAGTTATATGTCTAGACTGGCATAGTCTTGTTAATAAGTGAGTGAAAATTAAGACTACAATTAGAACTTTTGTTTTGTACAATTGGTGGAAGCATTAAACCTCAACCTATGAAAATTTAAGTAATACCCCATTGAAAATTATTAAAGCTCGTTTAAATTTTAGTCTGAAATTCGGGTCATAAAAATTGGAATTTGTTTCAAGTATGGTGTATATTTCAAGGGGTTTGAATCCCAATTTTGGGACGATTTGATCGAGACTTGAGGTGGTTTAATTTGAATTAAAAATTTGAAGCAGAAGATGATATGTGTATCACTTCTTCTACATATCACTTATGTATCACATATATATCATATGTGTATCACATATGTATCTTCTGTATACTCATGTATACCTGTATGTATGTGAGATATATATGTCGTAGAGAAAATTTTAAACTCGATTTCAGCTACGAATTATTTTGACTCAAAACTAGTCCAAATCACCTCTAATCTTCCTCAAATTTTGTATATTGACTCATCGATATATTTTCAACAATTTTCAACTAAGTTTTTTGAATGTTGTATATCATTAATAACGAATTTTAATTCAAAACTGGTCGAAAACACCTCCAATCTCTTTCAAATTTTGTATATTACCTTATCTATATGTTTTTTACGAATTGCAAATATACACATTGAAGAAGAATTGTTTATTGCCTAGGGTTTTTTGAATGTTGTATATCTTTGATAACTTTTAATGGCTATTTTTATTGTGGCTAATTGTTGGTCGATATTTTTTATTTATGGCTATTCCCGTTCTCTAAATTTAATACTATATTCTAGTGTTTTCTGTTTTCTTATTATTACATTTTACTTTATTCAAATTTTACCCAGCATTTCGGTTTTTCTTATGGAATCTTGGAACTGGAATGAGGAATGAGGGAAGTCAAGCAACTGATGGTCAGGAGCAGATTCCAGATTAGTCATTACTACAAGGAGGCTAACAATTCCCAGATTCTTTGGCCAGCATTGGAGTATTGGAGGAAATAGAAATATTTTCGCCGAGACTATAGGAAAAGCTTCGGTAAAGAGTGAGGCATGCCAATTATAAAATTAGAGCAAACCATGGAAAGTGCACTTTGGAAATGGATACTATAGCTCTATTTTTATATAGGTTAGCTATCTTCTTTTAGAAACTTTACAAGGATGTAAAGCACGAGTTCTCATTTCATAGTTCTTTTTTTTCACTATCAAGTCACCCAAAAAGTATGTACAAGTCTTCATAAAATGTGGCAATGTACATGCTATAATAGGTATATATTACGTGATAGCATAAAGTTTATTCAGATTAATGGTGTATATAACATAAACTCGTAATATAGGTTATGGATTGTATAAGGATGAACTCTTCAATTCGTCCTGCATATCACACAATGAGGTAAGCAGGGGTGGATTTATAATCTTTAGATTATGGTGCACATGAACTCATAATCTTTCCATTAGATATCGTATGTATTTTCTAGAATTGGTCTAATATTATTTGTTGGTGTATTGGTGGTAAATAAATGATACACGTGAAATTATATTTAACTGACAGAGCGTGATACGTGGAACAATGAGGAAATGACAACTGCCATATTTCATTTAAAAGATATATGAAGCGCAAGAGGTACGAGGCACACACCCACGAGATAATGGAGAACCAACGTTCGAACCTAAAACAATTGGTGAAGAGGCACGAGCGGAGTGAATCAAGACTGGAAAGAGGGAAGATTCACGGACCTACAATTAATAAAGAAGGGGAATGAGAATCATTACGAAATCTTCATAGACAGTTATGATTACCAATCATAACGGACAATTAATGCCATTAAAGCTCATAATGATTCCGCCATAAATAGGAAAAAACGTTATATTTGTAAACTCCTATATAAGGGAGGAGAATCTCATTTATAAAGACACGTTCTGAGTACTATCGAAATATATTCACTTTCTCTTGCTTATTCAGTGCAATCAATTATTCTTTCTTTGTAGTTACTTTTTGTCAACTTTATTTCCTTTTAAGTGAATTACTGAGGAAGTAAGGAATTATTTGGTTATCAGTAACCCGAATTCTTCTAAAAATAGACTTTGATTAAAGATCTTATTTTTTGGTTAAACAAATTGGTTCCGTTACCGGAAATCTGATAATCGTTTTACTTTCCAAATCCTTCTTGCTCACAACCAAATTATGTCAACTGTCAACGAAAATAACCAACAGAAGGGAGGATCTCCTCCAATTCCTTCACCACAGGAATCTCCAATTCTCGAGAAGGAACACCTGAAAGATCCACGTCTCACACAAATAAACAACATGGAGACGAGCAGGCTGTCGAGCAAGATGCTTTAAATAATTGATCGATGAACATGTGAACAATGCTCTCCAAGCTTTTGTTAGGGGATTGCCAACTGCACCACCAACTCCTCCCCCAAATAATACGACAACTATAAAAAATCCACGTTCGGGGCTTGCCAATTCAGGAAGCAGAGGAACTCCCAATGAATCGCGTGATGGGAGGTCAGGTACACCAAATAACTGTGATTTACAAAATTTGGTACTAACTTTGCAGAAACAGATGAAAGAGCAAATGGCTGCATAGAACAAATATCGGGCGTACCACCTGTGATTAAGGGAGTGAATATCGATAAATATTCACAACAACCTTGGAAGCCCAGTGCGGCCACTGCCCATTTCTAAGAAGTTCAAAATGCCTGACATCCCAAAATATGATGGAACAACTGATCCACGAGATCACGTAACTGCATTCACAACAGGCGTAAAAGTCAATAATTTGACCAAATAAGAAATTGAGTCAGTTTTGGTCAAAACATTTGGAGAAACACTCACGAAAGGGGCATTAACATGGTATTATCTTTTACCTGAAAATTCTATTGATTCTTTTGCTCAGCTTGCATATTTATTCATAAAAGCACATTTGGGAGCTCAAAAAGTTTTAAAAAAAGGATGAAAGATATCTTTAAGGTAAAACAAGGAGACACTAAGTTACTCAGGGAATTTGTGGATAGATTTCAACGTGCAAGAATAATGCTTCCACGAGTACCTGATAATTGGGAAGCCATGGTGTTCGCAAATAATTTGAATGAAAATAGCTCATAAGCCACGAGAAGACTCAAGGAAAGTGTACGAGAATTCCCTGCTACAACATGGAACGATGTATATAACAAGTATAACACCAAGTTGCGGATCGAAGAAGACATCATCGCACAGTCAAGGGTTGATGAAAGAGCAAATTCAAGGCGGTCAGAGTCTGAAAAGAGGTCCGGTAAAAATAGGTACGAGCCTTATATGGGATCCGCGGGGCGGGACTCACGGTCCAAACCAGAAAATATACGGTCTGGCCCTAGATCGAGGAACAGAGATACGGGATCATCATCGAGATGTACATGATAGAGATACCAACACGAATGCAAGGATTGGTGATTACAGTTTCAATATTAGCACATCTGAGTTGATAGCTATTTTAAGGAGTATGGGAGATAAGGTGCAGTGGTCAAAGGAAATAAGATCAAACCCAGGTAGAAGAAATCCAGATTTCTGGTGCTAGTTTCATAATGACTATGGCCATAAAACAGCGGATTGCATATTATTACAAGGTGAAGTAGAGCATTTGCTAAAGTAAGGTTATTTAACCGACTTGTTTAGCGAGAAAGGCAGGCAGTCTTATATGAAAAATAGAAAATAACCTCCAAAACCTTCGTCTCCAAAAATAACAGTTAACGTGATAAGCGGAGGGGAACAAGTCAATGGTGTAACATACATAACTGTGAAAAAGACGTCAAAATTCACTGTGACCCACGAGAAGCGAGTTCGCCAAGTTTGGGAAGAATATAGTATAACATTTGATGATGCATATGCAGATGGCTTGATGATCCCTCACAATGATACACTGGTAATATCTTTACTTATACATGATACTAATGTAAAATGAGTTTTGATTGATCCAGGTAGCTCCGTGAATATTATTCTTCTAAGAGTGGTGAATGAAATGCAAATGGGCGACAAGATAGTACCAAAAGCACGATCCTTATCTGGATTCGATAATTCAACCGTTATTGCAAAAGGGGAGATAATGCTTACCACATTTGCAGAAGGAGTTATGAAGGATACGAAATTTCAAGTAATAGACACGGACATGGCTTATGATGTGATTGTTGGGAGGTCATGGATTCATGACATAGATGTTGTACCATCTACGTTACATCAAGTCATTAAGTTTTCTTCACAATGGGGAATTCGGCAATTCCGCGGAGATCAACAGGTTTCTAAAAATATCAATTTGGTAGTAGATTCGCGCACGATGAATGAAGATACAAACAAGAATCTTATCAAAGATGTGGTAAATCAGATCTCAGCTGATAGTACCTCAAGGCAAACAGATGTAGATTTCAGACCTGATGTCATTCAAGAATCAGAGGAGAATGAAAACATCAAAACAACAATTGAAGAACTCGAAGCTGTTGTACTATTCGAGCAATGGCCAGACCGAAAAGTTTATATTGGAGTGAAGCTGAGACCAGAAATGAGAGGTAAGTTAGTTGAATTTTTAAAAGCTAACACATATTGTTTTGCCTGGTCGCATTCAGATATGACAGGTATACCTCCGGAGGGTATGACCCACAAACTGAATGAAGATCCCTCGTACCTACCTGTCAAGCAAAAGAAGAGGAATCAAGGCTCTTTCTAAAATTAAGTGATTCAGGATGAGGTACAAAACCTTTTAAAAATCAGTTCAATACGGGAGGTAAAATACCCGAATTGGTTAGCTAATACTGTGGTAGTTCCAAAAAAGAATGGAAAATGACGGGTTTGCGTAGATTATACTGATTTAAATAAAGCTTGCCCAAAAGATTCATTCCCTTTACCACATATAGATCAATTGATTGATTCTACCGCAGATCATGAGCTATTGAGTTTTTTAGATGCATATTCAGGTTATAATCAAATAAAGATGGGTCCCCTATATGAGGAAAAAACTTCATTTATTACAGACAGGGGGACTTATTGTTACAAAGTTATGCCTTTTGGTTTGAAAAATGTTGGGGCCACGTATCAAAGATTGGTGACCAAAATATTTTAAGAACACCTCTGAAAGACTATGAAAGTCTATATTGATGATATTCTACTCAAATCTGCACGAGCAGGAGATCACTTTCAATACCTTTCAAGCACCTTCAGAATTCTTCGCAAATATAATATGAAATTCAATCTAGAAAAATGTGCCTTCGGCGTGGCTTCAGGTAAGTTTTTAGGGTTTCTTGTTTTTAACAGAGGTATTGAAGTGGACCCTGCACAGATCAAAGCCATTGAAGAAATTCCAAATATACTCACGAGCAAAAAAGAGGTACAAAGGCTGACAGGGAGAATAACAGCTTTGGAAAGATTTATTTTTAATCTTCGGAGAAAAGTTTTAAATTTATTTCAGTATTGAAAAAGCAAAATCAGTTTGAGTGGATTGATGAATGTCAACAAGCCCTTAAAAACTTAAAAGCATATTTGTCAAATCCACCCTACTAGCTAAACCAAAGGATGGAGAGAGGCTACTCGTCTATCTCGCAGTATGAGAAATTGCAGTAAGTGTGGTTTTAGTACGAGAAGATAAAGGTAAACAATCTCCAATTTATTATGTTAGTAAATCTTTGTTAGATTCTGAGACTCGATATCCTCACTTAGAAAAACTTTCTTTAGCATTAGTTATAGCATCTAGAAAGTTGAGACCATATTTTCAATGTCATCCTATCTCTATAATAACTGCTTACCCTCTAGGGAATATACTACATAAACAAGAATTGTCAGGAAGATTAGCTAAATGAGCTATAGAACTTAGTGAATATGATATTATGTACCAACTTAGAACTGCAATAAAATCACAAATTTTAGCAGATTTTATAGCGAATTTTAGCACAGAAATAGTTCTTGAAACAGAAAAGGAACTACAGGTATTCACCGGATCTAATCCAGGTACATGGACTCTATTTACTGATGGCTCCTCGAATGTTAAATGAGCAGGTTTGGGTATTGTTTTAATCCCACCTTCGGGAGAAAGTATAAGACAAGCAATAAAATGCTATCCCATTACTAATAATGAAGCAGAGTACGAGGTTGTGATTGCAGGTTTGCAACTGGCATGAGAATTGGCTATAGAGCAAATCATAATTAAAAGTGATTCTCAGCTGGTAGTTAACCAGATGCAGAGGACTTATATAGCTAGAGAGGCATGAATGCAGCAATATTTGAAAAAGGCACGAGAATTGATAAGACAAATTCAGACATGGAAAATTGTACAAATACCCAGGGAAGAGAATGCGAAAGTAGATGCACTAGCGAATCTCGTGTCAGTTGCGGAAAAAATAAATGTAGAAAATGCTATCGTAATACATTTGATTCATTCAGCACTCGACCAAGATAAAAATGAGGTAAATTTTAATAATTTAACTTGGGACTGGAGAAATAAATTTGTTAATTTTCTGCAGTGTGGAACTTTACCTGAAGACAAGAAAGAGTCTTAGTTACTTCGACGAAAAGTTGCCCGTTACTACTTAATTGGAGGAAATTTATATCGAAAAATGTTCGGAGGACCTTTAGCAAGATGCCTCGGACCTGCTCAGACAAAATATGTGATGAGAAAAGTACATGAGACACATTGTGGAAATCACGCAGGAGGAAGATCCTTGGTAAAGACTTTAATTAGAGCAGGATACTAATGGCCAAAAATGTAAGAAGATGCAAAAAGTATTGTGGCAAAGTGTGATAAATGCCAACGATATGGCAATAACATGCATCGCCCAACAGAACTATTTCATACGGTTATTTACCCATGGCCATTCATGAAGTGGGGGATGGATATCGTGGGCCCATTTCCACAAGCTAAAGGAAAGGTACGGTTTTTGTTAGTATTAACAGATTATTTTTCCAAATGGATAGAGGCAGGAGCTTTCAAACAGGTACGAGAGAAGGAAGTCATGGACTTTATTTGGCAAAATATTATATGCCGATTTGGAGTGCCAAGAGAAATCGTATGTGACAATGGCCCACAGTTCATAGGCACGAAAGTCACAGAATTGTTTCAGAGTTGGCAGATTAAATGAATAACTTCCTCACCTTATCACCACGTGGACAATGGACAAGCCGAATCAACAAATAGGGTTATTATTAATAATTTGAAGAATAGATTAGTGGAATCAAAAGGCAGGTGGCCTGAGGTGCTACCAGGAGTATTATGGGCTTATCGAACGACATCAAAGACGGACATGGGAGAGACTCCATTTTTACTTGTTTATGGTGCTGAACCCTTAATTCCAGCTGAAATAGGTGAGCCAAGTACGATNGAGGTGCAACCAGGAGTATTATGGGCTTATCGAACGACAGGAAAGACATGTATGGGAGAGACTCCATTTTCACTTGTTTATGGTGCTGAAGCCTTAATTCCAGTTGAGATAGGTGAGCCAAGTACGATATTTACACAAGCAACTGATGAATCAAATGGTGAAGAGATGAGAACGAATTTAGATTTACTCGAGGAAAAGAGAGAAGCGGCTCTAATAAGAGTTGAAGCTCAAAAGTAAATTATATTGAGATACTACAACAGGAAAGCTCATCTCAGATACTTCAAGATTGGGGACTTCGTTCTCAAAAAGGTTTTTCAAACAACAAAAGAAACTGGTGCAGGGAAGTTGAGTCCAAATTGGGAAGGTCCTTACAAGATTCGAAGCATCGCTGGAAAAAGGGCTTATGAGTTGAAACCATGGAAGGCAAGGTACTACCGTCGAATTAGATTGTTGTTCATTTAAAGAAGTATTACTTCTAGGAAAATGAAGTACCCACGGTCTGGTATCGCTCAACTGTGATTTTATTTTGTTCTTTTAAATTATACTAACAATTTTAGATGATAGGCAAAAAGCTAGCCCATACCAAATGATGGCAATAGACCCGAAAGATACGCAGAATACAGAATTATTCCCGGTCTAGGTTACAACCTTTCTGATGGAAATAAAAAGGGTTAAGCAGTTATCATCTAAATGTATGCCTCCGAGTCCCATATATATTTTCCTTTTCAGGAAATGGACCAAATGGAAGGAACAATCAAGTGCTCGAGATTTCATACTTCAAAGATCTAACACTTGGGGGACTGTATATATAAAGGCAAAGAAGACTAAAGTCAGAATTCAAGCCTAGATCAGCCCAAAAGTTAAGAGCTAATCAAGATCCAAAAAACAAGCCTGAGTCAAAAACCTTTGAAGTAGCCTTGATAAGGTATAAACTCACGGGAAAGATACAAGATGGACACAAGATACATTTCAAGTTCCTACGAGTTTATAGGTTAAGGGCAATAATTAGTCACGGGTTACTAAATAGACCCAAAATTTTGAAGCCTGTTACAAAGAAAACAGTTATGAAAGAATTGTAGATGTTGTACAAAAAGTTATTTGTATACATGAAAAGTGTTATATAAAATTTGAAAGTTCAAAGCATAAAACTTCCTCAAATTATTCATGAAACTTCCTCAAAGTATTCCTTTTTCTACTACTTTCATATATTGCACCAATATGATGTTGAGACGTCCTTTTCATTAGTGTCGTTTATAAAAGGGCCCTCTTTTATAAAAATTCATGTCTATCAAAATCACGAAATATTAAAGCATTTTAAATGCAGGTTTAAAAGCCAAAGAGTAAAACAAAAACTCAACATCAAAATAAGCAAAGATTTATATATTAAACTTGGCCAAAACTAAGGTACTTGTTTGTTATCAAACCCCAAAACAAGATAGGGGTAAAATTCGTGTCTATCGTTTCTTTAGCTTTGGAGATCTCAGCATTCAGGTTGAAGCCTTTCTGGCTAGCCTCCATCAAAGTTTCGAGGCGGGTATTCAAAAAAGCCCAACTCACATCGAGTGTCGGCTTATCTTCAAAAGCTTTATAATCTTTCTCCCACTGATCAATCTCAGCCTTCGGCTCTTCTTTCTCAACTTTGGAAGCATTGAAGGCAGTCTTCAAAAGGGCAAGAGAACTCTGCAAGAACTTGATCTTATCAGAAGAGGTACGGAGATCTTCTTGCGTTTGTGTAAGAGATTGAACTAACTCTCCGGCATAAGTCTCTTTCTGGTTAAGAAGTTCCTTCAGACCCCTTATCTCTTCAGTGGCTTCTGAAAGCTACTAAGAGAATGAAGACTCAAGGATATCCCTGTCTTTGCCAACTTGACTTGAAGATGCCTTTTCAACTGCTAACTCAGCCGCAACCATCTTCGTTTGTTGCTCCAATGCATTATTCTCTTTAGCCAAAACTTTCTTATCCAGTTGAAGACCCTCAAATTGATCCTTCCAGTTGTCAGCTTCGATACGGTAATCAATGACTTGTTGCTCGGTATGAACAATCCTTTTCATAAGCTCTGTGCCTATCAAATTGATCTACAAAAGAAAGGAAGGGAGTTGTGGTTAAATAAAAGAAAACAACAACAAGGAAAAGAAAATAAGTAAAGTTAAAACTCGAACCTTCAGAGATGAATGAACAATATCATTTATCCAAGTCAATAAGCCGTGACTCTCCAATTTTGCGTTCTCTACTGGACCAAGAAAAGGTTTTAACCATACATCAGCTTGACCAGATGTTTTCAGCAAGTTCCCACTCTCAGGAGCCTCAATGATAATCTTTTTCATCGCTTTATTGCTATTAGAAGGCCCAAATTCTGCATGAGAAGTAGTAGCAACTGGAATAGTAGAGAAGGTGGAAGCAGTCACGGGGGGAGTAGTAGCAGCAACTTCAAGTAGGGGATCTCGAGAACTAACGAGGAATGACACTGGAAGAGAGTCTAGAGGCAACTCTTCAGAAACGAGACCAAAGACTTCATTATCAAAACCACGGGTAAACAATTGATCAGGAGAATCACAGGGAGGAATATTCATCTCTTCATCGAAAATCACTAATGTAGCACTTTCGGGCTCATCTAAGAGTCTCGAAGGGATTGAACTTGGAGGAGGGGTAGCTTCATCATTGGAAATAACGCGCCTCCTAACCCTCTGCCTGTTCTTCTTCACCCTCAGAGCCATGGGAACCATCAACTTTTCTTTTCGATGAAGAGCTCAAAATTTTCTCTTGAGCAAGAGATACAGAAAGTCTTGTAGAAGAAATAGATGCGGGACTGACACCATGAATAAGAAATCCTAACAAAAGAGAGAACTTTGGTAAGAAGCTCCTAAGCCAACACAAGAGAAGAAGAGAAAGTGAACAGAAAATGTACTGTGTGTTTTGACTTTCCAACCAAACCTTTGAGAAAGGTACTTCCAAGACCTTCTCTCTATAGGTGAAACTGACAATAACTTTTCTACCCAAGCACAGAAGTTAGGAATCTCCTCGAAAACTTTCATGGTTGCTAAAACAGTAGACACGAGATTAAACGTTTCTTGTTTCAAGAAAGAAAAGAAAAGGTAAAGGAAAAACACTTACGTGCAAAATTCTACTTTTCTAGAAAGGGCATATTCTCTTCACCCACCAAAGAACTTGTGGGAGAAGCTTCAAAGCGAGCATACCATCCACGGTCTCTATCATCCTCGGGGCTAACCAATACCCTCTTGCTTCTGGCCACAAGTGAAAAAATCCTTCACGAAATAATTTGAGGGAATAAAGATGAAGCAAATGATGAAAGGTGAAAGGCAGGGAAGCCAAGTCAGATAGGTAACGAAGGCATGCAACAGCCCTCCAAATAATTGGACCAATTTGTCCCAGTCATACATTAAAGAAGCGGCAGAATTCAATGATTACTGGGTCAATAGGTGGTCTAAATCCTAAAGTGAAAGGATATGTATAAATAAAGGAATAACCAGCCTGATATGAGGCTATTCTTTGGTTTGGATCAGGAACTAAAACTGGGAAGTCAGGTTTCCAGTTACATTCTCTTCGAACAAGAGAAATTAAACCAGTGGTAATTTGAGTAGGATAAAGATCGGCACGATCATGAGAAGATAAAGAAGAAACTTGATTTCTTATGGTTTCTCGTTCAGATGAGAAAAAAATATTACAGTGGAACAATTTCATCAACCGTAGGTTCACGTATAGACTCATTCGATTCTCTATTTCTAGAAGAAGATCTAGGGGTTAGAGAAGCCCTAGGTTTAGAAGAAGAAAAAGAAGTGGAAGTAGTGGTTTGAGATGAAGAACCACGAGTGTACAGCTAACCTAAACTATGAAGTCTGCCTCCTCTTCTACTTCTCACAGGAGCAGATGAAGTAGCAAGTTCATCAACAATTATGACTTTGCAAGGGTCAGGAATTGATGAAGACATGGTTGTATAAGGAATTAACAGATGAATATGCGTCGAAAAAGGAAGAAAGAATGAAAAAGAAGAACAGTGTAGAATGAAGGTTTCATAAAACCTAAGAAGTATGAAAAGTCCTAAAAACGATGAGAATCCATATAACCAATGATCCAAAGCCACGTGGCATATACATTAAATGGAAGTGATAGACGACGCTTTAATTCTGAAGAAAGCACAATGATGCTTAGAAAACGGCGGCAAAGAATTCCCGCCATAAATACATACCATTTATCGAATATTCAATTGTGAGAATATTCAGAAAGTGGGGGGACTATCTGTATTGATGGTAAATAAATGATACACGTGGAATTATATTTAACTGACAGAGCATGATACGTGGAACAATGAGGAAATGACAACTGGCATATTTTATTTAAAAGATGTATGAAGCGCAAGAGGTACGAGGCAAACACCCACGGGATAATGGAGAACCAACGTTCGAACCTAAAACAATTGGTGAAGAGGCACGAGTGGAGTGAATCAAGACTAGAAAGAGGGAATATTCACGGACCTACAATTAATGAAGAAGGGGAATAAGAATCGTTACGAAATCTTCATAGACAGTTACGATTACCAATCATAACGGACAATTAATACCATTAAAACTCATAATGATTCCACCATAAATAGGAGGATATGTTATATTTGAAAACTCCTATATAAGAGGAGAGAATCTTATTTATAAAGACACGTTATGAGTACTATCGAAATATATTTATTTTCTCTTGCTTATTTAGTGCAATCAATTATTCTTTCTTCTTAGTTACTTTTTGTCAATTTTATTTTCTTTTAAGTGAATTACTGAGGAAGTAAAGAATTATTTGATTATCAGTAACACGAGTTCTTCTAAAAATAGGCTTTGACTAAAGATCTTATTTTTTGGTTAAACAGTTGACCCCATGCTCTAAAAGCTGAATGATCCTAGATTATTTACTTAAAGAAAAATGAATTGATTTCCACTTAATATATACTTGTTTTCTCATTTCGTTAGTGGTGCACCAATTTCACAAATTCTAAATTCACTTGGGAGGTAAGGACAAAAATCCACCTCCATATATATCATGGTGCATACATTTGAAGCAATAGATACAGGTTGTGGTCTGACCAACTCCCACCAACTATTGGTGGCTTCTGATTAAAAGAGAAAAGCTATAAAATTTTAGTGACCTAAATGACGCTTCAATCATCGAAGCAAACCATGACTTGTTCTTGATAGAGATCACCAGGTCTTTCATTAATATTTGGTATAACAAATTAGGATTGCCGTACGGGGTTAGCGTTCCACGGTGTGACTCAAATGTCTTCACCTGTATATATGTACATACGACATCAAACTATATATCTTCATTATTTTGGGGGAGGTTTTAGCATATGAAAACTAGAGAGCATTTAATTCAAAACATAAACCTCAGTTTAATATTCCAGACGCCCCTCACTCACACACGCACACACACAAACAACAGAACGAGCTAGGTGTTCTTACAAAGGATTTACCAGTCAACAACAAGGAGTTGTCCAGTAGGCCGATCGAACAGTGTTCAGCACCTTGTGACTTTTCTCAACTCCAAACAGAACTTCTCCAATATGTCTCACATTGTTGTCTACATGGTCTCTTTGTGATATAGCTTCACTTAATTGCCTCTGAGCTTCAGTTTTTTTAGCAGAGCAGACCGGAACTGTCATCATTGTACAAAGTAATGGGAAGTTAGTCAAATGGAGTAAGTGTAGCCATAACGTAATTTACCATCAATTTAAGTAACCTAAAGGATGGTGCAAAAAGGAGTAATTTATATACACTAACAATAAAAGGAGTCTACAATACCAATGAATTTTTACCTAGTGTATGTAGCATATGCTTTATTTTTCAGGTTACTAATTCCACTAATTATTATGAAAGATTACCTATAGTTATTCATTAGGTACTTGATAGTGTAGAAGTTCTTGTAGTGTATAGAAGTTAAGCTTATTACAGAAATACCTTAAACAACAGATGCAAGAGATGAACATCGCACTGGTTAACATGAGTAATCCTTGAGGGTAGCTGTAACTCATCGGTAGTAAAATTAATGTAACTATTTTTTGCAGAATTAGAACCCATATATCTGACAAGAGGATCCTCACTTATACGGGTGAACACCTAATTTTTTTCCATGCTCGACCTTTTTTTTTTACCATTTTTTTATGTAAATATATTTTAAGTTTAATTTACATATATTAACTTTTATTTCACCTTTCATAGGTATTACTTAAGAAATTTATATCCCACTGCCCCGTCAACTCCCTCACGTCACACACTCATACTCCCTTTTTCCCATCCACTTACTTTCCACTGCTCACCCTTGGCTCACTCACAAATTATTTCTTACAATTATTCCCTCAAAATCCATATTCTTACTCTTCCTTTTTAACAACTACACTCATTCATCTCTCTTATATAAAAAAAACACACACTCATCACACAAGCAGGACACCTGAAAAACAGAAGAGGAACGAGAAAGAAAAAATTAGATCTGGAAAAAGAGAGAAAACGAGAGAGCTAAGGAGACCTTTTAAAAAAATCAGAGAGAAAGAGAGAGCTGTTGGAACTTGAAAAACACTAAAGAATTTTTTTTTCTTTCAGAAAGTTTTCCTTTTAAAGTCTTGTTGGTTTGGAGGAAGTTGTATAGAAACAACTTCTATCTTTATCTTTGGTTTTAAGTTTCTGGGTTTCTGTTTGTTACGAGTTTGCCGCTGTCCGCTCCAAATCGCTGCTACTTGTCTGCTGTAATTTTCGACACTCTTGTTGCGCTTATTGGCTAGTGGATAACAAAGTTCTTCCTTTTTGCCTCCTTTGCTATTTCTGCGGTCTAAGGTACTTTTCTTAACATTGTAATGTAGTTTTCATGATATGAATGGAACGAAGAAGACTTGATTACTTGAAATCATATTAGTTTCTTCTGCTTCTTATTCTATCTCTTAGTTGTTAAAAGTAAATGTTAGAGTTGCGAAATCTTTTATGTTTGGTTGCACATCTCAATAAATATGGAGGCCTAAAGCTATGGAGACCTTTTTTTTAATATATAAAAGAAAAATTTCATATATAATTTCATTTAAATTCTGTATTTCTAGTTATTTCATGTTCAAAGTTATTAATAATTTTATCTAATTCATTTAATTTTTCTTGAGATATACTTGCTGTGAGATTGTATTAAGGTTTTAACCTTTTTTGAGTTATGAATTAATAATCGAATCATTTCTCAATTTATGGTGTAGAGAGTGATTCCCAAAAAGATATTTTTTTTCAATTTATGATCAACAATTTAATCCTACTTTTTCAATATGAAAAATTATATTTTCTCATTCAAAATACTACTCACTCTGTTTCAGTTTATGTGAACCTATTTCCTTTTTGGTCTATTCCAAAAAGAATGACTCATTTCTAAATTTGGAAATAATTTTGCTTAAACATACAATTTTACCCTTAATGGAAAGCTTTTATAACCACACAAATACTCTGGGTCCCTTTTTGATTTGTTTAGGACCACAAATTTCAAAAGTCTTCATTTTTTCTTAAACTTCATGCCCAGTCAAATAGGTTCAAATAAATTTGAACGAAGGGAATAAATATTTTTCTAAAAATAAATTAATATATAACCAATTAGAAAAATTTGGGGCCCCAAAAGTTATGAGACCCAAAGCAGCTGCTTTAGCAACCTTACCCTTGGGCCGGCACTGAAGTTGGTAATGAAGTAGATTAATTTTCTGTATGCAGTTGGGTTCTTATTTTTACATGTGATGTATGAGATTTAGAATTCATGGGTAAGCTCTATTTTTATTTTTTAGCTAAATCCGATTCTGATTTTAGTGCAGCTAAAAATGATATTCTATTACTTGTTAAGTCCACATTTGCTAGGAAACTGTTCTATTAATTTAAAGATCATTCTCTCGGAAGGTATTACATAGTGTTGTTCTTACTTGACTTTTTCATGATAGTCTTGGTAATATGGACTAAGTTTTCTAGTTAATCATGTTTCCATGTGCATTTGTTCCCTATATCATTGGCAACGTTAATAAGGTTGTTTTCTTGTCATTAAGGTAACAGAAAATCAAGTTAACTACGGTTAGTAGTAAATCTATTTTTAATACCCAATAGTCATGGATTAATAACAACAAGATGTAAGCACAGGTTTCTTTTGTCAGGTAAGGTTCACTACACTTTGGGCCAAATTAAGAATAATTTTGGCATGCCTAATGCTGACAAAGCAAATAGAATATACCAGTGCATTCTCTTAAAATAATTCGAATTAGTTCTTACATTTTAGTTTAGTCAAATAATTTTAATAAAATTAGTTCTTTTTAATTATTGTTTAAATAAATAACTTAACTATTATTATTTTAAAAGTAATTTAAATGCTAGGCAATTAGCAAACGCGCCTTAACTTCACGGAATCGTTTGCGTAGCGTGATGTTTAACATTCAATAAATTAATTCAATAACCTCATACCATACCCATTAGTTTTAGTTAATTTTTAATTTAATTAATCTTTTTGCTAAAATCACGGATTCGATTGCGTAGCGCGATAGTTGACTTTTAATAATTTTCAAGAATTAATTTTCTCAAATGTAGTAATTTCTCAAAAGTAATACAAATAATTGATTGTCATGATTTCGGATTCGCTTGCGAGGCGCAATTATAATAAGTTAATTATTGTTATTCGATTACGCATTCTCTTGCGTAGAGTGGTTATGACAACGTAATATTATCCAAATCATTTTGTGATAACCCAAAATATCATCTTTAAATTTAATAAGTAATTCTGTATTTTTTAAGATCTCGAAAAGTACCATTTATCATTCCTCGACTTGCGTGCGCAGTTCGTAAAATTTTTCGGAAAGTTTTCATGTGAAAAATGGATTAAAATGGGAAATAGAGCTTTAAAACTCAACTAAGTTGACTTTGGTCAATATTTTGAGCAAACGGATCCGGATCAGTATTTTGAAAATTTCGGTAGCTCCGTAGAAATTTAATTTGGAGGTCCCTAGCTCAAGTTATGACCATTTAATGGGACTAGCAATTTAAAGACTAAATATTCCAAGTTTGACCACGGGGTTGACTTTTTGATATCGGAGACAGAATTCGATTCTGGAAATTTGAACAGCTCTGTTATGTCATTTATGACTTGTGTGCTAAATTTGAAATCATTCCGGATTCATTTAATATGTTTTGGCAGGAGATTTATAAATTAAAAGTTTAAAACTCAAAGTTCGAATCGGGGTGTGAATTATAATTTCGGTATAGTTTGATGTGATATTAGACCCCGAGTTAGTCCGTATTATGTTACGGGACTTGTTGGTATATTCGAGCGGGGTCCCGAGTACTCCGAGAGTGAAACAGACTGAAATCGGAACAAGAATTAGACTGAAGCAAAAATCTGAAATTTGGGTTTTGGTATAATCGCACCTGCGGAATTTTGACCGCAGGTGCGAGCTCGTAGAAGCGAGACTTCCATCGCAGATGCGGCCTTCGCAGGTGCGGCCCTTTTGCGCAGAAGCGGACGTCGTAGGTGTGACATTTTGTCCGTAGATGCGAAACCTCGCCTGGCAGCCCCTTTTTCGCAGATGCGAGAGTTTTCTCGCAGATGCGAAAATGCTGGGCAGAATACATAAAATCGGGTCTTAGCTATTTTTATTCATTTTTGAGTTTTGAGTCTCGGATTTGGGCGATTTTAATTCACGACTTTGAACTGAGTAAGTGTTCTTTATCATTAAGTGATTATATTTTACAAATCCATGTCTAAATTCATCATTTATTTCGTATTTAGATGGAAGAAATTGAAATTTTTGTAAAACTTTCCAAAAATAAAAAAATTTAGATTTGAAGGTCCATTTGATATCGGAATTGGACAAATTTGGTATGGTTGAACTCGTATCGAAACGGGTGTTCGTATTTCGCTAGTTTTCCCGAGATTTGAGACGTGGGTCTCACTGTCGAATATTTTAATGAATTTCGGATTTTTATCTAGAAAATTTATAAATTCATATAGAATTAATTCCTATGATTAGTATTGAATATATTGAATTGTTTGTGAATAGATTTGAAGCTTTCGGAGACAAATTTAAAAGGAAAAGTTGTGGTTGAATAATTGATTGGAATTTGCAAAGCGAGGTAAGTGTCGGGGTTAACCTTGACTTGAGGGAATAGAACCCTTAAATTATTTGTTATGTGAATTGCATGTGAACGACGTATAGGCGAGGTGACGAGTGTCTATACGTCGTCAAATTAATTGTTTGCCTGCTTACTTGAAAAATCATAAATTATTTTTAATCATAAATTAATTATTATAATAATTATTTCTCTCTCATTCTTTGTCAAATATTAATTCTTGAATTTCTGTATTAATTGTTACATATTATTTAAATTATGTGCCTTAATTGTTATTTGACATTTAGCATATTAAATATTAAACTGCTTATTTGCTCCCTCATTTCCATAATAATTGTTATTTGTCATTGGTTGCTTCATAATTAAATCATAATTATTGTATGCTTGTTGTCTTATGATTTTTATATTAATTGTTGCGTTTATTGGGGAATTTTTTCTATAAGAATTGATGGGTAAATAAAAATATTGGAGGATCGGGTTGCGCGCCGCAACAAACTTATTAAAAGTCAATATTGGAGGATCGGGTTGCACGCCGCAACAGACTTATTAAAACTCAATATTGGAGTATCGGGTTGCACGCCGCAACAGACTTATTAAAAAGTCAATATTGGAGGATCGGGTTTCACGCCGCAACAGACTTATTAAAAAGTCAATATTGAAGGATCGGGTTTTACGCCGCAACAAACTTATTAAAAAGTCAATATTGGAGGATCGAGTTGCACGCCGCAACAGACTTATTAAAAG
>AWOL01S0001062.1:41306-67978 GCA_000715115.1 Nicotiana otophora | reverse complement strand
AAATTCATTATATTGGAGGGCATAAGAAGCTTCATTTCAAACATACAGGCCTCAGTGACATATTATCATAGAAAGTTGTACAATCATGCGTTAGAGATACATAAAGTTAATGTTTAAATAAATTTTGCGACAAGGTTATAAATTCCATACCTTCGAAGAAAAAGAGAATAAGGTAGAAGCCTAACTGTTTTAATTAAATGAGCAGAGCACTTGGGAAGAAAAGGTTTGTGAATGGAAAGAAGAAACTTAGTGGAGCTAGGATTTGATGTGTGTGAGTTCTAAATTTTAAAATAAAACACTGCTTTCAGAGTGAATCGAACCCCCATCTTTCCTAGCGAATACACAACCCTTACCATTAAACCAAGACCCCTTTTGTTAATGGGTTCGACAGTATATATTTATATAGATTTAGTAAATATTTCAATACAAATACAAGGTTGCGAAAAAAGTCACTGGGTTCGTCCGAACCCGCACCCACTACTGTAGCTCCGCCCCTGATTCATAGATCACAACTTGACCTACGACGTTTACAAATATAAAAGTTAGTCTAACTTAACATAACCTAGTATTAGGATGAAATAAAAGTGAAGAGTTACCAAATGATATTGCCTCATCAATATCATTTTGATTTGTTAGCTGGTCAAAAGGACGCAATGTAAAGATCTGCATGCCAAATGAAGGATATATTGTTTCCTCATCAATTGTTCTTTGGCCTGGGGTCGTGTGTCGTAGTCTTTAATTTCAAGTTATTTGGTCCGACAATACAAATTGTTCAAGCGATATAATCTGAGCTCCTGTATCTTTGTCCGGAAGAACTTAATAACATACTTCCCCATTGAAGCACGTATACGATCACCCTATAATGGTAAATTAATTTTTAGGATCTATTATATTGCCAATGAATTGCAGATACATAGACATTAGTAGAGAATTATATAAAGGACAATATATCAGAAAGGAAACAATTGTATATAGAACAACATATTTGTTTCTAAACATTCAACTAATTGAATACAATATGTACATGCTACAGATGCTTTCCTTTTACTTATATCTTTACTATAAATTCAAATATTTAAAATATGTAGAACCAAATGGCTAAGTAACAGTCAACAAAATTGGAAATGAGGAAGTTTAATGTATGAGAAAGCGAGACAGTATGATTGTTGAAACTTTATCTTCCAATATTGAATACAAAGGAGTCATCTCAGCATCTAAGAAATTCGACATATGGGTTCTACAAATACAATAAGTTATGCTTTAGTTTTAAGTATAAATATGAGAAAGTTGAATATGTTACCCTTGCATCCTCTAAAATTAACTCGAGAGAAAAGGGTATTTCATATTTGAAATGATCCGGAATTTTTCAAATTCGAACAACTCTAACTTTCAAATTTCATTGCATCGAATTGCTTGAAATTTCTCTGATTTGATGAACTGGTGAAGCCATCCTTCAAAAGTTATAGTAAGAAATATTATTCAGAGCAGAGTAAAGCAAGACTGAAAAAATAATTTTGAAGAACAAATGGCATAAGTAGGAGAACGTAAGAGAAGTGGAGAACGTGGAGTTAGATTAGGATTGTTATGCCAATCCCGCGTTTGGGAATTATGCAGTCGTGTGGTTTAATTTTGGAGTGTTTTATTTTTTCCCTTTTTTCATGTAAAAAGTAATAAGTATATAAATAAAGTTTACCCTAAATCTTTTGGAATTGGTAGAAAGACATTGGAATTGGCAGATCATAACGTGGTTAAAAGATTTTTACAATAAATATTAACTGCCATGTTTGAAGTTTTCTATTCTATTTTATATTTTAAAAGGAAAAAAAAATAACTGTCATCATAAATATTTTTACATTTTTTAAATAGATTTGAAACTCCAACAAAGTTGGAGAATTGTCTAAAAAATTTATACATGTCAATTTAATATTATGCCACTTGTCTTCAAAACCTTTCTTTGCCTCTCCTATTATATACAGATAGATCCCACGTTTGGGAGTTATGCAGTCGTGTGGTTTAATTTTGGAGTGTTTTATTTTTTCCCTTTTTTCATGTAAAAAGTAATAAGTATATAAATAAAGTTTACCCTAAATCTTTTGGAATTGGTAGAAAGACATTGGAATTGGCAGATCATAACGTGGTTAAAAGATTTTTACAATAAATATTAACTGCCATGTTTGAAGTTTTCTATTCTATTTTATATTTTAAAAGGAAAAAAAAATAACTGTCATCATAAATATTTTTACATTTTTTAAATAGATTTGAAACTCCAACAAAGTTGGAGAATTGTCTAAAAAATTTATACATGTCAATTTAATATTATGCCACTTGTCTTCAAAACCTTTCTTTGCCTCTCCTATTATATACAGATAGATCCCACGTTTGGGAGTTATGCAGTCGTGTGGTTTAATTTTGGAGTGTTTTATTTTTTCCCTTTTTTCATGTAAAAAGTAATAAGTATATAAATAAAGTTTACCCTAAATCTTTTGGAATTGGTAGAAAGACATTGGAATTGGCAGATCATAACGTGGTTAAAAGATTTTTACAATAAGTATTAACTGCCATGTTTGAAGTTTTCTATTCTATTTTATATTTTAAAAGGAAAAAAAAAATAACTGTCATCATAAATATTTTTACATTTTTTAAATAGATTTGAAACTCCAACAAAGTTGGAGAATTGTCTAAAAACTTTACACATGTCAATTTAATATTATGCCACTTGTCTTCAAAACCTTTCTTTGCCTCTCCTATTATATACAGATAGATTCGCGTATGTCACTAATTGCAAAAACACGTTTGTAAAAATTAAAAATCATAATGTAACAGAATAAACATTAAATAAATGTTTTGAAAAAGGTTAAAGACTATTACCAACAAAAAAAAAAAGAGAGGTTAAAGCCATGTCGACACTTACCCTTTATTTCTCCAACAGAAGAACTTTAAAGGTCGTAGGAATTGAAGATTCGAAGAAACAGTTCATTGGTTTGTCCAAAGATTTTATGAGGTTAATAACTGTCGTGCGGGGCCAGTAAAGTATTCTGTTTCACTTGATTGATTAACTTACCCAATACACTAATCTATCACAAATTAAAGAAACCTATTTAAATCAGCACTAAAATGAATACATCATACTTAAAATTAATATTATACAATTTGATGGTACAACAACATACAAATTTAAAAATAAATTTCGTACAAATTTAATACAAATTGATATATCTACAATAACATACATACTAAAAATAAATTTCATACGACTAATTATATAGTATACACTTATTTATAATTTATCTACAATTTGCATACATTATTTTTATCCAGTTAAAATACATCTAGAACATAATATAACTTAAATACAATTTTCATACAAATTTTATACAATATGTCTTTTGTATATTTTATATATTTTGTATATGATTTGTATATATTTTGTTTGTGGTGTGTGCTTCCTCTCTAAAATTCCAATCAAAACTTTCTCTCTTAATACAAGTTTGATACATATTAACAACTTTATGTAAAAAGATAGTATTGATAACTTAAATACAAATTTTATACAATGATTCATACATTATACAACTATTTTTCAATATCACGACCCCAAATTTCTCTCCGCAGGGTATCGTGATGACACCTAGTCTCTAAGACTAGGTAAGCCTAACAATTTGCGGAATAACTGAATATAAAACTGAACTCAAATCTCAATACATGAAATATAAATAGAAACTGTGATTCAAATAATTACAACTCCCAAAATCCGGTAGAAATAAGTCACAAGCTTTTAAGAGAAAATAATAAGTGTCTATATACATCAGAGTCTAAAGAGAATAAGGACAACAACATAATAAGGATCGAGGGGGACTCTGAGGTCTGCGGACGCTGGCAGATATACCTTGAAGTCTCCACATACGGCTAGCTCACTGGTACCTAGTCTGGTAAGCAGTACCTAGATCTGCACAAAAGATGTACAGAAGTGCAGTATGAGTACACCACAACGGTACCCAGTAAGTGCCAAGCCTAACCTCGGTAGAGTAGTGACGAGGTCAGATCAGGGCCCTACTGGAATAAAAGGAAATGAGGCAGAAAATATAGTAATACAATGAAATGAATGAGCAATGAACAACGAGAAATTACAGAGAGGTAACAACACAACAAAGGTATCGCTTCGTAGTCCTAAATATAAATACACAACATGGGGATCTTCCGAGGTACCGCCTCATAGTCCTAAAAGTAAATATGCAACGAGGTATCTCCCGAGGTACCACCTCTTAGTCCCAAAAGTAAATATGCAACGGGGGATCTCCCGAGGTACCTCCTCATAGTCCTAAATGTAAATATGCAACAGGGGATCTCCCGAGGTACCGCATCGTAGTCGCAAAAGTAAATACATAACTCATAACCTATGGAACAACGAATTTATAGCAAGGAATCATACAGTTAAAGACTAAATACAAAAATCAAGGAAACAAATAATTAAACTAAGCTTGTTGCACAAATTGCAAGTAAGAGTTAGGACACGTAGACATGTGATACTGGGCTAAACATGATAACTACACATGCTAAGACAACTCAGTTAAGGAATTTAAAATAAAACTACCCAGCAAGAACCGAAATTTTCACATTTAGCCAATGTACGCACTCGTCACCTCGTGTACACGACACTGACATATCACGAATTGTTACAACAGTACCAAAATCTAAGGGGATTCCCCCCCTCCTCCCCACAAGGTGAGACAAGTCACTTACCTCAAATCTCGCTCAATCAATCGATAAGAATGCCTTTCCCTCGATTTTCTGACTCCGAAGGACCCAAATCTAGCCAAAAGAAATTACGTACCATGAATACAACTACAAAAAACTAATTTAAATAATGAAATTATGACTTTAGCAAAGAATTGAAAACTCGGTCCAAAACGTCGACCCAGGCCCACGTCTCGAAATCAGGTAAAAGTCAAAAAGTACGAACACACATTCGACCGCGAGTCCAACCATACCAATTTTACCAAAATCCGACATCAACTCGACCTTTAAATCCTCAAATCTTATTTTTCAAATCCGTAGGATCAAATCCTCGAATTTCACCTCAAAAACACGTAATCTAGTTGAAATACTCAATGATTATTCAATATTATTGACTAACAATGATCACAAGTGACTTACCTCAAGTTCCCGTGAACTCTCTCTGAAAAATCGCCTGTTTGAAATGTCCAAGAATGAGAAAATCTCAGACCCCTCTATTTTTGTACACTACCCAGTGCTTTCGCACCTGCGACCAAGTTTCTCGCTTCTGCGATACCGCTTTTGCAGTCAACTCTTCCGCACCTGCGAAACTTACGCTTCTGCGATCCTAAATTCGCTTCTGCGGACTCGTTTCTGCGAGATGAAGGTCGTTTCTGTGAAGTCCCCATGCCAGGTCCCTTCCGCTTCTGCGCTGCCTCCTTCGCATCTGCGGCCTCACAGATGCAGAACTTCCCTCGTATCTACGACCTATGCTCACGCTGCTCCTGCCCACTTCTGCGATCAACATGTAACTTATGCAGTCGTGCATCTGCGACCATTCCCATTGCAGGTGCGATTGCACCAGAACTGGAAATTTTCCAGAATTCCTCCAAGTCCAAATTTGTTCCAGATTCAATCAGAATCACACCCGGGGCCTCCTGGACCCCGACCAAATATATCAACCAGTCTTAATACATCATACGAACTTAGTCGAGCCTTTATATCACATCAAACATATCATGCCCCAAACTCGGGGAGCTTGACCAACGCTCAACCGAGTGAACCCGAGCGAGCAAGCCTATTAGATTTCCTTCTACACAAACTCATCCATGAATAATGAGGAGATGTACTCCATTAATCAAACACTGAAAAGATTTTATTAACAACTCTCATTTAAGTAGCTTCATTTGTAAATTCCAAATTATTACAAATTTATAGATATAATAAAAAACATGTTTGCCAAATACCCGCATTTCTAGTTCAACTCCCAACATCAAACACCACCCACAACCTATCTACGGAGCCTCTAAGTACAACAAAAGAATAGTATGAAAGTGCCGGCAACAAGGCCCCGACTATACCTCAAAACACAATGTACAACTCAAATGACATCAGGCCCAGAATAGAGTAGGGTTCACCAAAACCTACTGAATAGAGAGTGACTGCTAACGAGGACCAAAGCTGCCCGCTGATGAACCACCTGCATCCATTAAAGATGCAGCGCCCCCGGCAAAAGGGATATTAGTACATATGGAATAATACTAGTATGTAAAGCTAACTATCCTTTTTCAAAATAGAATACCAGTGTAAGAAAGGGAAAACCATGGAAACAACAATCAACAATCAATGATATTCAAATGCCAAGTTAAAACATAATGATTTCCAAAATATGAAGATAACATTGTGAAGTGATAATCAAAATATGATGATAATATTATTTTTGTTTGGGAGATCTTTAGCACCGATATACCAGTGTTCGCAATACCACTATTCACGATACCAATGTTCACAATATCAATACTACCGTATTTTTAGCATGAAGTCCGATCACGACCCGATCGGCTAGGCCGTCTCATCCGAGATATCAATCACAATCACAATTTTAATTACAATTTCTAGCACAATCACCACAATGCCGTGTTGATCGACATCATCTTTTTTCATCAATAATCTCATCCCAATTAAGGGAAACAATTTTATCACATCAAACTCATCCCAAATAAGGAAAATAATTATAATCCACTCCTACACCGACACGTGTAGTTTCGGGGTTAGGTTATTTCAACCTACCCTTCCTCGGTGACTATCGATACTCCCAAAAATATTTTTGATTTGCTTACAAAGGAAACAATAATAAAAATGCATTTACCTTATAACCTTTCATACCGTATATAGCCTCATTGGCACTTTCTACAACTTTCAACATCACTATTTCATTGGCTCTTTTGGCCATACATATGATTCTTCATTCATGGCATAATGGCCGTCTTTCATATTCTACACTTTCATTTCTTCCCTTTCACGGATCATCACCATAAATATCAACAAATAGAATATTTCGAAAATCACAACTTTAGGTTCATTAGTAATGAAGGCTTTAAACACAGTGGGTTTCTTTTCAAGAAATGAAGTAAAATAATTGGCAATCGAAGCAGAAGTTAAAATTATAAACAAGTAACACACCATTTATTCTTGAAATACTTTTACCCAAAAGGGGCAATACATAATTTTAACTCACGAATATGTAAGAACGCAAAACACATCGAAACTACTTACAAAGCATAGCATTAATTAAAACAGCCACATATGGGCATCACTTGAGTTCATAAGTTTTTAGGCAATTCTATTTTCGAAGTCAATTTCGGAACAGTTGAATCAAACCTCATTTCATAATCTTTCTCACATCATCTCATTTCATTGGCGCCATTGGCCACAAGTATAACTTTCACTCTTAGCACGTTGGCCACACTTTATATCCCCAATTCACTTATTTCACTTCCAACCATCTTTATAGATTATCAATAATAAGACATTTCCAATCAAGACTTTAGGTTCCCATATGAGCAATTAAGAGTCTTAAGCATAATGAGATTTTCTCACATAATTTGGCATCATAACCTTCATTTGAAACACGACTCAAAGACATAACATTTTAATACACATATTATTCTTGAACACATTCCCAAAGGATAACATAATGTGATAGGAACATTCAGAATACGTTTCGAATACATACTTCTCGACACTTTGCTTATTCGGGATAATCGAATTTATTGGGAACAACTCGGAACGTAGAATAAGGAACTTGAGACAACCATACTTGAAACTTACGGGAATATCACGGAATTCAATTCTAAGAGAGTAATTTAGCCAACATACCTCACTTTGATCTTTTCTTAAATTACTACAACATTCCGAAAATTTTAGCAATCCCAATCTATTTTGAAACATAACAAAATTGAACACAAATTAGGAAGATATTCATGCTTTCAGCTTATTTGAGCATTTTATCAAACACTAGGTGTACGTGATTTCCAAGATTTCCTTCACTCCACAACCCAATCGTTACCCACTTGAGCTCAATAATCTTACCACAAACCTTATTGGTACATGCATGTATAAATAATACTCTCACACACAAGAATCATACACCCAATCACCCATATTTTACCCTAAACTCGAAATTGAAGAATTGGGGGAAGAAATTCTTACCTCTTAGAAGCCCTAACAAGATCCTTGTGAAATCTTCAAGCCTTGAACAAGAATTGATGAACAAATAACTAGGTATTCTCTTTCTCTCTCTAAGATACTCTCACCTCTCTATAAAAATATCAGATTTTTGCTAAAAAGAGTCCATTTACCTCAATATATCGAAATAAGGTCGGGTCAAAAATTAAAAAAATTGAAGCCCCGATACAGATCTGCAGTCGCATATGCGACCGCATAATTGATGCTCTAAAACGGGGGTCGCCTAGTTGGGTCTGCGGTGGTTATGCGGCTCGCAGACCTATTCTGCGGTCGCATAATGCACCGAAGAACTGGTATGTGGTCGCATAATGTACTGCAGACTTTCTCCAATATTACCCCGCCTCTGATTCACTCTGCGGCCATTATGTGGTCCGCAGAGTGATTTTGCGGCCGCATAAATGTCTTCTTCTGTCGAAACTTTTCTTTTACTCCCCAGTGCATTGTTCCACCCAAAAAGTCTGAGCCGCGATGAGCTTGCGAGCCGTGAAGAATTTCAACATTCCTCAAACACGTAAGCCTACTTCAGTACTACAAAACCTTAAATTCCTTTACGAAATTTTACGGGGCCTTACAAAACAACGCTAAAACACGAATTGCGCATCGATTCAAGTCTAATGAACTTTAAAACTTCAAACTTCTACATCTGATGCCGAAACCTATCAATTCAAGTCCGATTGACCTCGAATTTTGTACACAAGTCATAATTGACATTACGGACCTACTCCAACTTTCGGAATCAGAATTCAACCCCGATATCAAAAAGTCCACTCCTGGTCAACTTTCCAAAAATCATCCAAATTTCCAACTTTCGCCAATTGGCCCCGAAATGACCTATGGAACTCCAAATCAACATCCAAACACGCTCCTAGGACCAAAATTATCATACGAACCTGTTGGAACCTTCAAATCCCATTTTCGAGGTCGTTTAATCAAAAGTCAAATCTTAGTCAATTTTCCTAACTTAAAGCTTCCGAAATTAGAATTTTCTTTCCAAATCCACTCTGAACTTCCCGAAATTCAACTCCGACCACACATATAAGTCATTGTCATGACCCAAACCGATGGGCCGCGACGGGCACCCGATACCTTACTCAACCGAGTACCAATGTAACGTATCTTTCGTATCACACTATCATAGATAAATGAGGCAGAGAGGCTATCGTGAGATAAGTAGAATAAAACATGAGGAAACACTCAACATTGGACGACCCAACATGTAATACAAACTTATACATATGACATACAGTATAAGACTAAAATGATCACTCGTATACTGAACATAGGCCGAATAGGCCATACAATCTTTCACGTACATGACATATGTCTACAAGCTTCTAAGAGAAAATAAACACCATAAAGGTCGGGACAGGGCCCCACCATACTAATCAATACATGACCAAATCATACTGACCAAATAAGCAACTCCGGAGCAAATGGAACGCACCAACACCTTCTGCTGAGCTGATAGCCTACTTGGAGGACTCTCAACCTATCTATCGGAACCTGCGGGCATGAAACACAGCATCCCCAGGTAAAAGCGATGTCAGTACAAATAATGTACCGAGTATGTAAGGAATGAAAATCAGTAAATAATAGACATGAGAGAAACATGGAGTAAAAGACTCAACATGTAAGTCTGAATAGCTCTGTGAATCATTTCATATTTATAATGTCATGCATATGCATATAAATGTCATACCATGCATAGGTATATGTGTTCATAACATCATCAAGCCTCAAAGGGCATCCCATCATATCATCTCGGCCACTGTGGGCAAATCATCAACGTATACCAGCTGATCAGGTAGTGGTGCGTATATAATGCCGTAACCTTTTCCCATATGCCATATACACATAATATATACGTATATAACGCCACATGATCACGGGTCAATGTACATATATAAATTAATGAAATGCATAAGAAATACGTTAATAAGAGTTTTTATAATGTTATAAGATCAATATGCCTTTCGGATAACTTTATCAACAATGTATTTTTCTGAGACCCATGAACAGAAGATATACTAATAATTCACATGGGGAATCAAGAACATAGGCACCCCTAGTACTTCTATGAATAGAGTCATTTATGAAAGATGTGCGTTTGCTCGTTTCGTTTGTATCGTATGAATCATGCCAAAAAGAAAGAAGGGGTAGCCTTAACATACCTGAGCCGATTCTCTTGACAATACTTCCAACACCCATCAAACGTGACAAAATATGCAACGGCGGATCAAAGTAGGGAAAAATCCATATGATATTCTTAAGAAAGATTGTACCGTACTTCCTTAGAATCGCAAGTCCCACGGTGCTATAGTATTAAGTCATCTCGTAGGAATTTTGTTGAAGCAATTTACGTTGCCATAACAGATCCATATGATATCTTTATTAAATGAATTAGAAAGGTTCCTTATCATAGTAGTGTGGGCCCCACTTGACAAGGCTTACTTAGCCAAGCAATTTCCCTAATTATGCCACCTATCCTTTATCCAAAAGAGTCACAATTTGGCTTTGAGCCCTTCCTCACTTGCTGCCACGTTAAGGTTCAAGAGCTTGTCCAAAAGATCTAGAGTAAGAAGAAAGAGTGACAGTCCTAAATGCCCTGTAGCCTCCTACTTATAAGTGTGGTGTACAACACACCCATAAACAAGACTCTACTAGACACGGCTTGTAGACTCCCTAGGACAGAATTGCTCTGATACCACTTTATACATCATACTATCATGGTCATATGGTACCTTGTATGGCACTAGTCCATAAATACGGGATATTATAGCTTGGACCGTATTTTATCTCAAAACGTCAAACTTCGACGAAACTTATTTTCTTTGATTCGCTTACCTTTTCACCTTCATGAATTTACTTATCACTTTCTTGAAATAGCATAATACTTATAATCTCAAAATAATCTCATTCCCGAGCTTACGTCGATTAACTTATGACAAAACTTTAACGTACGAAAATGCGGGATGTAACATCTCATTTTCGAGATTTTATCAATTTACTTATGGAGTACTTTCACGTACAAAACATGGGGTGTAACAGTCATATTACCTGAAGTGAAGCTACTCAAGACCTCAAACCGCTGAACGATGCGCTAGAGCTCAAAATGACCGGCCGAGTCTTTACATTCTCCCCCACTTAAACATACATTCATCCTCGAACGTGCTAAGAACTGTTGTGGAGTCGTCCAAAATCGCTGTTTAACTCCTCGTGTACCTACCCGTGCTGCCACCACCCAGTTAAGCACATTAACTCAAACCAGACTGAAGATCCCCCCTATCACCTTAGCTAACAAGCTTTAGAACCAAATCCCAACATTCGGAATTTCTCTACAAGACCTGATTCTAACTTTCGAATACCGTATCGATCACCACACTTTGTACCAAAACATGATCGTGCACCTATGCTGAAATCACACCATTCACCACATAAGTCGATTGCCCATAATAACATCCTCTAATCACGATAGCTGGAATTTCACGAATCTGCTGCCCGCAATACACCTCATGATGCATATAAGTCCTGTTCCAACTCTCGAAATACTACCATGACGGAAGAGATGTGTAGAAACTATAACCACCTACTGAATCAACAAATCATGGAATCTCTCCTCCTGACAAGGACCATTACCTCATTCTGAACTGAATAATGATATTTGCTATTTAATATACCAGACATAGCTCTGATCGCACTGATCCCGGGTCCAATAACATCGTCTCACCTAGTACAAGTTTTTCAGAAAATAATCCATCTCAAACACCGCCGAAAATCTCATATAACGCCCACAATGTGCCAACAAGCTACAAACTCGAATGTGATACATAAGGAAAAAAAACGAACTCTGGAAAAAGAACTACCCGCCCCACATAATGAATAAAATGGACGAAGAGATGCTATGAACCTTTCTCAGAGATGGAGAAACAAATACATAAAATAAGTATAGGGGACCATACTTAATATCTCACTGTTGCAGCGTGCAACCCAATCCACATATGATATCGTTATGGCGTGCAACCCAATCCAAACATGATACCGTTGCGGCGTGCAACCGGATCCACACATAACAATAAATAAGGACGTACCCATCAAGCCATAATGCTTCTACCTACGGAATACCGAGTACCATCCACAAGCACCCCAAGTCCGAAGTACAAATCCTGGGGAGACGGATAGCGACATACGCTACGAAACCCAAGCACAACTAAGGTGCAATAAATGACCTGTATCTCGAGAGCCATCCTGCTCATATAATACCACAAGCTACACAAAACCACAACACATATGCGAATAATCAAGCAGTCTCACAACCTACATGACACAATAAAGTATTACATGAAATAGCTGATGATGGGAATAACATCCAATGCCCGACGACTCCTCTGTAAGCAGTGCTATGATGAATGAACACATCCGACCTAACGTAGAACACACATTCACATTAGGCCCACCCGCGGACCTCAAACCGATTTTGATCATACCATATTGGGCCAATAACCTTCCAAGGATCCACAACGGCCCCATTCATGACATATACACGAGCAACTATCCACTCCGGACCAACTCCCACAGTTCACAACCAAGGGAATAGAGCGCCTTCTAGGCATAAACTTTCACATTTACAATAATACCAAAAATCTCCGTACTTGGTTTCAATCTTTTACAATCAAGTGACTAACATGTCATACTTATATAGATTTCCCCGTGGGGTACGCTCCCACGACCTTCTGCCCAGGTAGCAAAGTTTGCACATCTATACCACCAACCGTACTAATTCTGTAAAGCAAATCGAGAATCTGCAAATCAATATACAAAGCCTCTTACACAGAACGCCATTCTTAGGTGACACTAAAGAAAATGCTAGCTTACTCTGAACATCCGAATTCTTCCCGGATCACCCGAGCTCGTGACATTCTTGTCAACATCGAACCGCAACCTTGTTCCTCAACTTTCAAATTCCCATGCTGATCATTGTACCTATCATGCCGCTACACGACAATACAAGTGTTCACCATAATCCTTTAACTACCAGTAGAATAAACACTACATTGGCTAGAAACCTTTCTCTTAGCTCATTTCAGAAGAGCCAATGCAACACGCAACTGAATTCCCAAACCGTAGAAAAAAATACAAACCTCAAGACGCGATCTCAACCGTCGTGACCCCTCCATAATCTATTCACATAACAAGGTCATCTGAATCAAATACCTCCCAAATCAATCAAGTTATGGTGGTTGTAAAGCCCACACGTATATCCATAAACCACACGTATAACTTCACACGCCGAAGGAACTGATCATTGCCACAATCATGCCGGTTCAATCATTACTAATCGACCTAACTTCTTTCAATTAACTCTTGACCTGCCTTGGAAATAATAGCTCCATTCACAACATAACGAACTCAATCCGCACTCATCCGAGTGGCCCAAATCGCGAGACTACATCGTTTCAATACCCATGAATCATCTCATACTCTTCTCAAGCGCACAACATTATCTCCACTTAGTACACCCATTCTGCAAGACCTTCCGCGGATCCGAAACTATTTCTTCCTTTCCTCCAATACTGCACTGCATGCCCGATGATAACATAGAACATTCCAAGTCCTTAGGCACTGCACTTAAATTCTTGAACCTACTAGGACCGTTATTGAGAGTCACCCACTTTGACCTGATCCCGTATATAACCAAACTTCAATGCTCTGCTAGCATATGAACACCCTCTCAAAGAAGTAACCACCTGAATTCTTTTCCTTGTACATTACTTCCATAATAAGCATAAACTCTGAGTCTTCCCAAAACCTGCACATGAATCGATAAGGCAAAATATATTGCATATTTATCAAATTCCTTGATTGAATAACCCCTGATACTTTCTTTCCTTAGTCATAATAACCCACCAATACACCGATAACCAGAAACTGCATAAGCATACAACCACGTAATCCAATCGTAGATAGTGGGGCTCCCCCACTTAGCTTTAATATAAACCTAGAACCCACAAGGATTTCCCTTCTGAATTACTATGATCTCGCATCGTCAACCTGCCAAATTACTTGTAGTTTCTTATTAAACTTTGCATAAACATTCCAAATTATCTGCCATAATCGCATATTTGACCTTCTGCTTCGTAGTAAGTAAAACTCTCCGTAGAGACTTCATCGAGATGACCCACCGCTGACCTGTCCATATGAGATAGCCCACCTGTGGCATTCCATACTGATATTTCCCAATGACGTTGCGCTGGGTTCAACTACCACAAAATTAGTAACCCTCCTAGGCCCGTGCTCATCCACCAGTTATACAAGTCTGTTCATTCCCCCTTGACATCAATTGAAAATCAGACAATACATTCCAAACTCGAAGTCATGTTGCATCCCACGATAATCAAGTTTTCACACCCCTCTTCATTTCAAGCAGACTCCCTTCTGCCATATTCAATGTTCCTCAGTACAGTAGCCACTATTTCAAATAAGGTCCATAGACCTAGTCATTTTCCTCCATGACTCCCAAATCGCTCTGAACTTTCTCATGACATGTGGCTANCCAAATCATACTGACCAAATAAGCAACTCCGGAGCAAATGGAACGCACCAACACCTTCTGCTGAGCTGATAGCCTACTTGGAGGACTCTCAACCTATCTATCGGAACCTGCGGGCATGAAACACAGCATCCCCAGGTAAAAGCGATGTCAGTACAAATAATGTACCGAGTATGTAAGGAATGAAAATCAGTAAATAATAGACATGAGAGAAACATGGAGTAAAAGACTCAACATGTAAGTCTGAATAGCTCTGTGAATCATTTCATATTTATAATGTCATGCATATGCATATAAATGTCATACCATGCATAGGTATATGTGTTCATAACATCATCAAGCCTCAAAGGGCATCCCATCATATCATCTCGGCCACTGTGGGCAAATCATCAACGTATACCAGCTGATCAGGTAGTGGTGCGTATATAATGCCGTAACCTTTTCCCATATGCCATATACACATAATATATACGTATATAACGCCACATGATCACGGGTCAATGTACATATATAAATTAATGAAATACATAAGAAATACGTTAATAAGAGTTTTTATAATGTTATAAGATCAATATGCCTTTCGGATAACTTTATCAACAATGTATTTTTCTGAGACCCATGAACAGAAGATATACTAATAATTCACATGGGGAATCAAGAACATAGGCACCCCTAGTACTTCTATGAATAGAGTCATTTATGAAAGATGTGCGTTTGCTCGTTTCGTTTGTATCGTATGAATCATGCCAAAAAGAAAGAAGGGGTAGCCTTAACATACCTGAGCCGATTCTCTTGACAATACTTCCAACACCCATCAAACGTGACAAAATATGCAACGGCGGATCAAAGTAGGGAAAAATCCATATGATATTCTTAAGAAAGATTGTACCGTACTTCCTTAGAATCGCAAGTCCCACGGTGCTATAGTATTAAGTCATCTCGTAGGAATTTTGTTGAAGCAATTTACGTTGCCATAACAGATCCATATGATATCTTTATTAAATGAATTAGAAAGGTTCCTTATCATAGTAGTGTGGGCCCCACTTGACAAGGCTTACTTAGCCAAGCAATTTCCCTAATTATGCCACCTATCCTTTATCCAAAAGAGTCACAATTTGGCTTTGAGCCCTTCCTCACTTGCTGCCACGTTAAGGTTCAAGAGCTTATCCAAAANGCCACGTTAAGGTTCAAGAGCTTGTCCAAAAGATCTAGAGTAAGAAGAAAGAGTGACAGTCCTAAATGCCCTGTAGCCTCCTACTTATAAGTGTGGTGTACAACACACCCATAAACAAGACTCTACTAGACACGGCTTGTAGACTCCCTAGGACAGAATTGCTCTGATACCACTTTATACATCATACTATCATGGTCATATGGTACCTTGTATGGCACTAGTCCATAAATACGGGATATTATAGCTTGGACCGTATTTTATCTCAAAACGTCAAACTTCGACGAAACTTATTTTCTTTGATTCGCTTACCTTTTCACCTTCATGAATTTACTTATCACTTTCTTGAAATAGCATAATACTTATAATCTCAAAATAATCTCATTCCCGAGCTTACGTCGATTAACTTATGACAAAACTTTAACGTACGAAAATGCGGGATGTAACATCTCATTTTCGAGATTTTATCAATTTACTTATGGAGTACTTTCACGTACAAAACATGGGGTGTAACAGTCATATTACCTGAAGTGAAGCTACTCAAGACCTCAAACCGCTGAACGATGCGCTAGAGCTCAAAATGACCGGCCGAGTCTTTACATTCTCCCCCACTTAAACATACATTCATCCTCGAACGTGCTAAGAACTGTTGTGGAGTCGTCCAAAATCGCTGTTTAACTCCTCGTGTACCTACCCGTGCTGCCACCACCCAGTTAAGCACATTAACTCAAACCAGACTGAAGATCCCCCCTATCACCTTAGCTAACAAGCTTTAGAACCAAATCCCAACATTCGGAATTTCTCTACAAGACCTGATTCTAACTTTCGAATACCGTATCGATCACCACACTTTGTACCAAAACATGATCGTGCACCTATGCTGAAATCACACCATTCACCACATAAGTCGATTGCCCATAATAACATCCTCTAATCACGATAGCTGGAATTTCACGAATCTGCTGCCCGCAATACACCTCATGATGCATATAAGTCCTGTTCCAACTCTCGAAATACTACCATGACGGAAGAGATGTGTAGAAACTATAACCACCTACTGAATCAACAAATCATGGAATCTCTCCTCCTGACAAGGACCATTACCTCATTCTGAACTGAATAATGATATTTGCTATTTAATATACCAGACATAGCTCTGATCGCACTGATCCCGGGTCCAATAACATCGTCTCACCTAGTACAAGTTTTTCAGAAAATAATCCATCTCAAACACCGCCGAAAATCTCATATAACGCCCACAATGTGCCAACAAGCTACAAACTCGAATGTGATACATAAGGAAAAAAAACGAACTCTGGAAAAAGAACTACCCGCCCCACATAATGAATAAAATGGACGAAGAGATGCTATGAACCTTTCTCAGAGATGGAGAAACAAATACATAAAATAAGTATAGGGGACCATACTTAATATCTCACTGTTGCAGCGTGCAACCCAATCCACATATGATATCGTTATGGCGTGCAACCCAATCCAAACATGATACCGTTGCGGCGTGCAACCGGATCCACACATAACAATAAATAAGGACGTACCCATCAAGCCATAATGCTTCTACCTACGGAATACCGAGTACCATCCACAAGCACCCCAAGTCCGAAGTACAAATCCTGGGGAGACGGATAGCGACATACGCTACGAAACCCAAGCACAACTAAGGTGCAATAAATGACCTGTATCTCGAGAGCCATCCTGCTCATATAATACCACAAGCTACACAAAACCACAACACATATGCGAATAATCAAGCAGTCTCACAACCTACATGACACAATAAAGTATTACATGAAATAGCTGATGATGGGAATAACATCCAATGCCCGACGACTCCTCTGTAAGCAGTGCTATGATGAATGAACACATCCGACCTAACGTAGAACACACATTCACATTAGGCCCACCCGCGGACCTCAAACCGATTTTGATCATACCATATTGGGCCAATAACCTTCCAAGGATCCACAACGGCCCCATTCATGACATATACACGAGCAACTATCCACTCCGGACCAACTCCCACAGTTCACAACCAAGGGAATAGAGCGCCTTCTAGGCATAAACTTTCACATTTACAATAATACCAAAAATCTCCGTACTTGGTTTCAATCTTTTACAATCAAGTGACTAACATGTCATACTTATATAGATTTCCCCGTGGGGTACGCTCCCACGACCTTCTGCCCAGGTAGCAAAGTTTGCACATCTATACCACCAACCGTACTAATTCTGTAAAGCAAATCGAGAATCTGCAAATCAATATACAAAGCCTCTTACACAGAACGCCATTCTTAGGTGACACTAAAGAAAATGCTAGCTTACTCTGAACATCCGAATTCTTCCCGGATCACCCGAGCTCGTGACATTCTTGTCAACATCGAACCGCAACCTTGTTCCTCAACTTTCAAATTCCCATGCTGATCATTGTACCTATCATGCCGCTACACGACAATACAAGTGTTCACCATAATCCTTTAACTACCAGTAGAATAAACACTACATTGGCTAGAAACCTTTCTCTTAGCTCATTTCAGAAGAGCCAATGCAACACGCAACTGAATTCCCAAACCGTAGAAAAAAATACAAACCTCAAGACGCGATCTCAACCGTCGTGACCCCTCCATAATCTATTCACATAACAAGGTCATCTGAATCAAATACCTCCCAAATCAATCAAGTTATGGTGGTTGTAAAGCCCACACGTATATCCATAAACCACACGTATAACTTCACACGCCGAAGGAACTGATCATTGCCACAATCATGCCGGTTCAATCATTACTAATCGACCTAACTTCTTTCAATTAACTCTTGACCTGCCTTGGAAATAATAGCTCCATTCACAACATAACGAACTCAATCCGCACTCATCCGAGTGGCCCAAATCGCGAGACTACATCGTTTCAATACCCATGAATCATCTCATACTCTTCTCAAGCGCACAACATTATCTCCACTTAGTACACCCATTCTGCAAGACCTTCCGCGGATCCGAAACTATTTCTTCCTTTCCTCCAATACTGCACTGCATGCCCGATGATAACATAGAACATTCCAAGTCCTTAGGCACTGCACTTAAATTCTTGAACCTACTAGGACCGTTATTGAGAGTCACCCACTTTGACCTGATCCCGTATATAACCAAACTTCAATGCTCTGCTAGCATATGAACACCCTCTCAAAGAAGTAACCACCTGAATTCTTTTCCTTGTACATTACTTCCATAATAAGCATAAACTCTGAGTCTTCCCAAAACCTGCACATGAATCGATAAGGCAAAATATATTGCATATTTATCAAATTCCTTGATTGAATAACCCCTGATACTTTCTTTCCTTAGTCATAATAACCCACCAATACACCGATAACCAGAAACTGCATAAGCATACAACCACGTAATCCAATCGTAGATAGTGGGGCTCCCCCACTTAGCTTTAATATAAACCTAGAACCCACAAGGATTTCCCTTCTGAATTACTATGATCTCGCATCGTCAACCTGCCAAATTACTTGTAGTTTCTTATTAAACTTTGCATAAACATTCCAAATTATCTGCCATAATCGCATATTTGACCTTCTGCTTCGTAGTAAGTAAAACTCTCCGTAGAGACTTCATCGAGATGACCCACCGCTGACCTGTCCATATGAGATAGCCCACCTGTGGCATTCCATACTGATATTTCCCAATGACGTTGCGCTGGGTTCAACTACCACAAAATTAGTAACCCTCCTAGGCCCGTGCTCATCCACCAGTTATACAAGTCTGTTCATTCCCCCTTGACATCAATTGAAAATCAGACAATACATTCCAAACTCGAAGTCATGTTGCATCCCACGATAATCAAGTTTTCACACCCCTCTTCATTTCAAGCAGACTCCCTTCTGCCATATTCAATGTTCCTCAGTACAGTAGCCACTATTTCAAATAAGGTCCATAGACCTAGTCATTTTCCTCCATGACTCCCAAATCGCTCTGAACTTTCTCATGACATGTGGCTACCCTACCACAGAATCTACATGCTACTCCGCAACTCTCAATTCGGTTAAACCATCTTCTTTAAGTAACTGCTTGACCTCCGCTCTTCATACTTGACCTGCTAGTAATTCAACCATCATGAGACACCTCCCGCCATGTCCTTTCTCATACTTAGCTGCCCAAATATTGCCTTAATCAAATCCATACCTGTAGCACCTGAACTGATAAATCGCTACCAACTCCCAACCTCATAGAAGAACTTCGTTCTCGAGCAATCAACACTAGAAACACCAATTCAATTTTGAGACCGCTACACCCTGCTATCTCTGACAACCGCTTCTTAGGCGCCACTTCCCAACATCCTGCCCCGAAGGCAAATCGAAGAAGACCATAACACCGGCGAACCTTAAGGCGTTCCAACAAGGGTGACGGCACCGCATCACAAATGAGAATTCCACCACACTCGAAAATATCAAGTCTCGTCACTTCATCGACCAAGGCCTGAACATCCATAGTCTAATTTCCTTTGTTGGAATTAAATGTCGAACCTCTAAATCATGCACTGAGAAATCCTCCTTTCAATTCATTCAGTGCCTTGACATATAGACAAGCACCCTACCATTATGCCAACGCTGTGCGATAACAACGCGTGAACATTTGAGCAACCCATGCATTGCCTCAAACCATAGGAAGTACACATACTGAACTGAAATGACAGAACATCCTTCCGCAAAGCGACGACAATAGCCCACTAGAACACATAAGGAAAACATCTTGCACCATATCTGCAGTACCACTACAACTCCTCGATGCCCAATTGATAACAAGCGGTTCACGTCGCAGGAGATTGAGTATGAAGGAAATAAAGGCATAGGCCTCAAGGAATCAAATCGCACGATGAGGAAATAAAGGAAATCAAGCTTTTCCTAACAGTTCCATAGCCTCCCGAAGATAAGTACAGACGTCTCCGTATCGATCCACGAGACTCTACTAAACCTGCTTGTGACTCATAACACCTATAAACATAGAGCCCTGATACCAACTTGTCACGATCCCAAATTTCCCTCCATAGGGTATCGTGATAACACCTAGTCTCTAAGACTAGATAAGCCTAATAATTTGCGGAATAACTGAATATAAAACTGAACTCAAATCTCAACACCTGCAATATAAATAGAAACTGCGATTTAAATAATTACAACTCCCAAAACCCGGTAGAAATAAGTCACAAGCTTCTAAGAAAAAATTCTAAATATCTCTATACATAAGAGTCTAAAGAGAATAAGGACAACAACAAAATAAGGATCGAGGGGGACTCTGAGGTCTGTGAATGTTGGCAGATATACCTTGAAGTCTCCACATACGGCTAGCTCACTGGTACCTAGTCTGGTAAGCAGTACCTAGTCTGGTAAGAAGTACCTAGATCTGCACAAAAGATATACAGAAGTGCAGTATGAGTACACCACAACGGTATCCAGTAAGTGCCAAGGCTAACCTCGGTAGAGTAGTGACGAGGTCAGGTTAGGGCCCTACTGGAATAAAAGGAAATAAGGCAGAAAATATAGTTATACAATGAAATGAATGAGCAATGAACAACAAGAAATTACATAGAGGTAACAACATATAAAATAGAGGTAAACAACATGGGCGCTCCTGAGGTATCGCCTCGTAGACTCAAATGTAAATACACAACAGGGGGATCTCCCGGGATATCGCCTCGTAGTCCTAAAAGTAAATATGCAACGGGGGATCTCCCAAGGTACATCCTTGTAGTCCCAAAAGTAAATATGCAACGGGGGATCTCCTAAGGTACCGCCTCATAGTCCCAAAAGTAAACACATGACAGGGGGAGCTCCCGAGGTGCCGCCTCGTAATCCCAAAAGTAAATACATAACTCATAACATATGGAACAACAAATTTACTACAAAGAATCATACAGTTAAAGACTGAATACAAAAATCAAGGAAACAGATAATTCAACTAAGCATGTTGTACAAATTGCAAGTAAGAGTTAGGACACGTAGACATGTGATACTAGGCTAAACATGATAACTACACATGCTAAGGCAACTTAGTTAAGGAACTTAAAAGAAAACTACCCAGCAAGAACCAAAATTTCCACATTTATCCCGTGTACGCACTTGTCACCTCGCGTACATGGAACTCACATATCATGAATTATTACAACATTACCAAAATCTAAGGGGATTTCCCTCACACAAGGTTAGACAAGTCACTTACCTCAAATCTCACTCAATCAATCGACCAGAATGCCTTCCCCTCGATTTTCCGACTCCGAACGGCCCAAATCTAGCCAAAAGCAATTACATACTGTGAATACAACTACAAGAAACTAATTTAAATAATGAAACTACGACTTTAGCAAAGAATTAAAAATTTGGCCCAAAAAGTCGACCCGAGCCCACATCTCAAAATCGGGTAAAAGTCATAAAATACAAACACCCATTGGACCGCGAGTCCAACCATACCAATTTTACCAAAATCCAACATCAACTCGACCTTTAAATCCTCATATCTTATTTTTCAAATCCTTAGGCTCAAATCCTCGAATTTTACCTCAAAAATACGTAATCTAGTCGAAATACTCAATGATAATTCAATATTATTGACTAACAATGATCACAAGTGACTTACCTCAAGTTCCCGTGAACTCTCTCTGAAAAATCGCGTGTTTGAAATGTACAAGAATGAGAAAATCTCGGACCCCTCTGTTTTTGTACACTGCCCAGTGCTTTCGCACCTGCGACCAAGTTTATCGCTTCTGCGATACCGCTTCTACGGTCAACTCTTCCGCTCCTGCGGAACTTATGCTTCTGCGGTCGTAAATCCGCTTCTGCGAGACGAAGGCCGCTTTTGTGGAGCCCCCATTCCAGGTCCCTTCCTCTTCTATGCTGCCTCTTTCGCATCTGCGACCTCACAGATGCGAAACTTTCCTTACATAGTCGAGCCTTTATATCACATCAAACAAAGCTAAAAATATGAATTGCGCATCGATTCAAGCTTAATAAACTTAAAACTACAAACTTCTACATCTGATGCCGAAACCTATCAAATCAAATCCGATTGACCTCAAATTTTATACACAAGTCATAATTGACTTTACGGACCTACTCCTACTTCCAGAATCAGAATCCGACCCCGATATCAAAAAGTTCACTTCCGGTCAACTTCCCAAAAATCATCCAAATTTTCAACTTTCGCCAATTGACGCCAAAATGACCTACAGACCTCCAAATCAACATCTGACACGCTTCTAAGACCACAATTATCATACGAACTTATTGGAACCTTCAAATTCCGTTTTCGAGGTCGTTTACTCAAAAGTCAAACCTTAGTTAATTCTTCTTCTTCTTCTTCTTCTTCTTCTTCTTCTTCTTCTTCTTCTTCACCAAAATCAAGTCTAATCTTCACCAAACACCCTCAAAATTGAGATATAAACTCCAAATAATATTTTTAATTGTTTGTAACAATACCTAATCCAAATAAATAATTATTTTTGAAAATCTAAATTCGAATTCAAAGCTTCAAAGCTTTTTAATGGCTGTCAATGGTGGAGAGTCAAACACCTTCAAAATTTATTGATTAATAATTTCAATTTGAACACTGATTGTGTAACATGAAACAAAATTGCTAAGTTAAAACTCTATAGTAAAACGATTGAAATCTATCAATGAATTCCATTAAAAATATATACAACATGAAAGGATAAAAAGTAGAGAATATCAAAGGAAGAAAAATTGGGGAAAGAACATAGAACGAGAGATAGATAGAGAGAGAGAGGGAGAGAGAGAGAGAGAGAGAGCGCACACGAGAGAGAGGACAAGTATGAAAAATAACTGATTCCTTATTCAATTTTTAATATAAAGGGATACTCATTTAAAACTAATTTGTATATAATTGGTAAATTGTATATGAAAATGTAATTAAGTTGAAACTTGATTAGAGAGACTAATAAAGTTTCATATATAGTATAGGAAGATAAAAATTCTTTAGAAAAAGTAAGAGTAGCAAGAAATAATGATAGCACATATTTTGACTCATTCTTCTCGGATTTGCTATTCGGTTACCTCTTTCTTTTTTTCCTTCTTTTCATTTTATCTACTTTTTTCATTCCAATCTTTCCTTAATTTTCTTCAGTTTTTTATCCCAGGCCTGTCACGGTCTTCCCTTTAGTAACCGTGGAACAATACTGATCTCCTCTCAAATCTCTAACAATTTGCAGTGACACTAATTTCAAAAATACGTTTCATTCTCCAAATAATTCTTTCGGCCTTTTGGACACTCTCATAACTCTTCCTTTAAATTCCTAAGTCAAATTTGAAATTTTTCATAGTGCGACAGCTTCTCGGAAAGCCTCTTATCTTGGTGGAAAATATTTTTCATATGACGCATCTCATTATACGTGTACACATTTAAAAGAACCATGAGATAATCTCACTTTCTTATCTAAATAGAATTGCACTTGACGAAAGCAGACAAAGTTGTGGAGATGGCCCATTGTTGTTGGTCCGAAGAAATTCCACCCTTTTGTTTGGAGTATTGCCGTAAGAACTGATATATCCCAAAATAGTATTACAATCACGCATAAATAGAAGAAAACAAAAGAAGCAATAAAGAGAATTAAAAAATAATAAAAATTTACAGACTCCTCTAACTCGAAGGAAGTTTGTACTTAAATCTCATCCCTTCCATGCATTACTTATTGTCACTATTCTTAGTATAGTATGTACGACTTTAAATAGGGAAAGCAAGATCATATACTATTTAAATAATACACTAATATGACATTTATTACACATTGAATTGAAAAGAAATTAAGGGGGAAGAAGAGGAAGACAAAAAGAGGGAAAAAGTAACGTAATAGGCTTATCAAAAAATAGGAAGAGAGAGCGAGGGAGAAAGTAACGTGCAATAAGGTTGATCTTTAACATTGTGTCTTTTTGGTTGTGTCAAAAAATAGGACGGAAGAGTGAGCGAAGGAGAAAGTAACGTATAATAAGGTTGATCCTTAACATTGTGTCTTTTGGGTGGTGACTAATCGTAATAACCTCCTTAGCTTTAACATCGTGTCCTTTGGGTTCTTACTCAACAGTTTAAATCTATATACTAATAAAAGAAGATGCAAAGCTACCATATTGAGCCAAGTGGCATAACCATAAGATGACAAATGTAGATTGTTTGGACAAAGCTCCAAAAAAAATTGAAGTTTTAAAATTATTTTATAATAAAAAACAAAAATATAAAAAAAAAAAAATAACCTATTCAAATTGGGGAGTAGTTTCAAGTTGGAGTTTTAAAATTATTTTAAAATTAAAAAAAACGAAAAAAGAAAATATAAAAAAAAACTACCAATTCAAATTAGGGAGTAGTTTCTTCCTAATATGTATATCTATATACAATATATAAACATTGCCTTGAGCAATGCCAAGTGGCTTACTATTAGCCTAACACGTGGCTTAGTGTGGATACATTTTGAATTAAATTTTATGAAATAAAATAAATTAAGGAAATATTATATATAAATTTACACTATTGAAAATTGAGAAAATAGAATAAAATTTAAAATTAATTTTTTGTAAGAGTAACAAAATATATATTTTATTTTGTATTAAAAAGAGAGTAGTGGAAAAAATATCAAACAAAATATTAGATCGTATAATAAGAGATACATAACAAAAAGTTATTCGATTATTATATAAGTCTTCTTTTTTAATTTAATAGGTATTTTTTTGTTGGTTATATTGTATTGATAAATGTGATGACAATTGAAATTTATTAAAGCAACACGATGTAATATGTTCACACAATCTCGATCACATTTAATTTAATTAAAAATTAAAATTATATACTAAAACCCACGAATAATATAACTCCTCCCTCCATGCCTTTGACCTAAAACATATCAATTCCTACCGATTCGACTTTCATTCCCACGATAGCGCTTCATTCCTATGATCTCACGCCACGATTTCTAACTCCTAGCCCACCAATTCTTTTGCGGGGATTCTTAGTAACATAATTTCACTGCCTTTTGAAATCAGTTTTCTACTTTAACAATCAGTAATTCTTTCTCCTTTGTGCACATCAAGCACGAATTCTGGATAGAAGCTATTCTGTCTTTTTCATTGTAAGTTTACTGAACCATGTTGTCATAGATGATTTGGTACATTATAAGCATATTATTGCTCTCCTACTAATTGATGCTACTATGTTTGATATGCGTTTATGAAGGTATGTTTGCTTTGTCGTCGATGCGGCCACAAAGCTCAGTAGCTTTTATATTTTTTAATTTAAACACAATTCTTAATTTGTAGCAGGTATACGTCTATCTATTGTGAGATATCACAGTTGAGGGGAAACAAGTCAATTCTTTGGCTCACTGTCCCTATCCGCTTCACAAGTAATTTTTCACTTTTCGTTCTTTTCCCTTCTTTCTTTGGTAGAATGGTCTAAATGGCACCTATACTTGTGCCACTTTGTCATGCCGGTCCCCAAATTTAGAAGTTTTTCAATTGAACACTTACACTCATTCAAACCGTGAATAATAAATGCTTATGTCAGGAGGCTGCCAGTGCGTGTAATACAAACGCTTACATGTTGGACGCCCCGTCAATAAAATTAGACCACCTAGGCTCCAAGTCACTTATTATGGCCACATAGAAAATAAAACGGGAAAAGATTATTTACCCCCCCCCCCC
>AWOL01S0001062.1:30022-40624 GCA_000715115.1 Nicotiana otophora | reverse complement strand
TAAAATTAGACCACGTAGGCTCCAAGTCACTTATTATGGCCACATAGGAAAATAAAACGGGAAAGGATTATTTATCCTCCCCCCTCCCCAAACCCAAATTTTCCCCTCATTTTACAATTATCCGCGTAGTTAGGGCTTAAAAAATATCGAACAACAGTGAGTCTCTCCTCTTTTCTCTATCATCGTTGTCGGAATTTTCATCATCGCAGTTAATATCGAAGTTTGTGGGGTAAGTTTCTTCACCTATTCTTCATATTTTGTCTTTATTGATCTTCATTTCTCTCAATATATGGGGTTTTTGCTCTGTTTAGGGTTTTTAGGGGAAGGTTGGGTTAGGTCATAATTGATGTTTAATTTTCCTCAATATATGAGGCTTTTGCTGTGTTTCGTTACATGTTGGAGTGAAAACCTTTTTTAATGTAGTGTCATGCATGTAATGGCATATTTGGTTATTCCGTTTACTTTTTGGATTTTTTTTTGTCAAAGCATAATTTCATCTTAGGTTTATACATTTTTTTGTGAAGTTTGTTGGGTCTCCTTCTTGTTAGTGGTCCGCCAAAGTATTTTTGAATATTATAGGATATTGTGAGGATGAAAAAGGAATCTTGGAAGCTTTTTTGCTTAAAAAATCTGTCTTTTTTGTTAGTTTGTTTATGGAGTTGTGTAAAGGTGCAACTTTTGATAACAAATAATCATTGATAATACTGTATTTTTGTTACTTTGCAGGTATGAGAAGAAAATGGCTTCAAGCGTAGTTAACCTACAAATCCACCACAGTGGTAATTTTGTATCGGACCCTGACCTAAGGTATGTAAATGGACTACCTTGTCCTCAATTAGCTACAGTTGATGTTGATGAGCTGCATATTATGTTGTTTCACAAGTTTGCTAGGGATTTAGGATTTTTAGAAATTGATTTGTTTGGATGCAAAGTTAACAAAAGGGGTGGTTATTAAGTATTAATGTACTTTATGATCATTATCAGATGAATTCAATTACTAGTGTTTGTTTTGTTATGTGTATGTAGAGAAACCAAGGGGTAAGGGCTAGAACTAGTTTAGTTGGAAGTGAAACTACTGAAAATACTTCATCGACAGCATCAGGTGGAAGGGCTGGAACTAGTGGAAGTGCATCAGCAGCAGAAGCTGGAAATGCATCAGCAGCAGCAACTGGATCAGCAGTAGCAGCTTCAAATATGGAAAGTGGCACCTTCACTCAATCAATCACTGATCGAAGCACACAACAATCAACTAATGTTACTGGAGGTCCAAAAAGGAAGACCAATGAGTCTAAAAGAGGTGGTGCAAATGCAGGGTCTATGAGACAAAAGGCAGCAGGATATGGTGTGCTATTTGATTAAAGTGACTCTGTGATAAAGAGGATAAATATTTTCACTTAATTACACAATCAACATATATGGTTTACTAGATAATCCCTCACTCATAACATTTTATCTTTGTGCAGTCTGAAATTACTGACAGAGTAGTACACAATCCTTCTACACTTATAAGTTTTGTCCCTACCAATATTGAACTTAGGTTCAAGCCCCCTGGGTTAATGTGGAAGGGTCGAGCTGCAGTTACACAAAGGCAGCTGCAAGAATAGAGTTACAGAAGGGCAAACTCTGCTACAACCACTCAAGCCACACCAATGACACAATCCACACCAAGCAACCAAGCCACAAAAAACATTAATTGAAGTGCTCAACTGATATTTTGAAGACTTAATCATTGATGTTTTTGTTGACTACCTGTGGTAGACAATATTTTATAAAGCTACTTCATTATGTATGTTTTTATTGACTGCCTATCGTAGACAATATTTTGTAAAGCAACTTCCTTATTTTGAATATTTTATTAACTGCCTATAACATGCCATGATATTAGTAGTTCCTGTACTTGTTGCTGTAATAGAACCTTTGTCAATATATTCCATGAACAAAATTTTACGTCAACACAAAATATGTAGCCTAAACCCAGGAAATAAGAAAGTATACTATCAATCCTAAATACATAACATAAGAGCTAACATTAGAACAACTACAACCGCAATTATAATAGCAGCAACTCTGAACTTCGACCTTCCTTGTCTTCTCTGATAATGGCATCGATCACTCTTCTTAATAAGACCCGCAAGAAGAGTCTTGTAGTGTTCTTCCTCAATCGCAGGATCAACCCATCAAAAAAAGCCACAACTTTCACCAATCTCATATTTTCGGCAGCCTAAGAACCTTCTTCCAGGAATGGTGGGTGTTCGTGACATTTTAAGATCTGCGGCAAGTCCACAATAACACAAAGGTTCCTTCTTCATTGCTAAAGGAGAAGACGCATCAGTAACTTATTTCTTGACGGAGAAGAAGAAAAAGATCGACTTTCAAAAGAAAAGGAGATGGAAAAACTTTATCGGCAATGAAGAATCCCAGCAACAAAATTTTGTTTTGTACTGTTGAAGCTAACAAAGAAAGAAGAAGGCATCGGATTTGGATAGAAATCAGCTTCTATAATGTTCAACAATGGAGAATAAGGTAGAAAGAAGAAGATGGCTATTAAATAGGGCACATTATTACTATTAAGGCTTTTTAAACTGTCTTCACGCCCCTTACAGGCGTGTGAATCACGCACTAAAGCCAAATATGACACATAGGATCAGCCACGTAGGATAAGCGTTTATTATTCATGGTTTGAATGAGTGTAAGTGTTTAATTGGTAAACTTTTAAGTTTGGGGACCGGCATGACAAAGTGGCTCAAGTATAAGTGCCATTTAAGCCATTCTGCCTCTTTCATTTTCTGTTCTAAATTGTTCAATAAAATTAGAAATACGCTACTAAGAATTGAGTTTCATCTATCATACCACAATAAATTATATTCTGCGTTAAGTTGAGTTACAAGAGACTCTGTTGTACTTTGTTGAAATTCAAGGTCTTGGTGGAAACTCCGTAAATTCTTGAAAATATACCAATGCACACAAAATATAATCAATTCTGATTTTTTTTTCAGTTGTGGAATGATTATCTAATAAAAGTTCTACAATCATTATCTCCAGAAACTATAGAACAATGCATATGAATATACACACTACTATTTTTTTTATTCCCGATACTTTGTTTCAGATATATTTTTATATTTGGTTCAAATTTTAGTAATGTAAACCACCTTACTCTGCATCAGTGTCTTTATTTTTATTCACACTTCTACTCAATTAAGAAAGGACTTAATGGCGACTGAAAGTAATTTCATTAACGAAATTAACAACAAGTCAATGAACTGAAAATTGAAGGTTCATATTATTAGGCTTTGAGAAAATCCAGATCGCGACAAATCTGGTTGTCTATTTTCAATTGCGGTTATTATGATGGATAAAAAGATTATGCTTTTAAAATTTATACTTATGTTTTTCATTGTTGACATATGCATTAGTATATTAAAGTCATATAAAGAATAACTTAGTCATTTAACTAATTGAGTATTTTTGTAGGGCGACACATTCACGCAAGTGTTGGCAGATCTCTTATTCAAAGGTTCAACCAACTACTTAAGGAAATGGGTTTGTACATCTATTTTAGCTAATAATCAGAATGACATGACAAATGAAAACTCTAACAAAGGAACATTGATAATTTTTATTTTGTTAGTTACACATCTTTTAGTAAATTTTTAGGAACTTAATTCCCCTTGGTAAAGTTCCAAATCGATTACTAACATCCGAAATTGTCATGACCCAATTCTCTTATAGGCCGTGATGGCGCCCATCGCCGCTGCTAGGCAAGCCAACAACGAACTAACCACGCGATTTCTCTTTTTAATAAATTTTCAAGTAATTAAAATTTTTCCTTAATTAAAAGATTAAAAAGTAGAAAATTCAAATAAATAAAACGAAAGCAACTAAGTACAATCATAACCTTAGTAATAATTCAAAACCACAAAGTCTGCTAGTGTGTGTCAAGACTTGGTGTCACAAGTGCATGAGCACTAATAGATTATACAAAGCTCTAGCTATTGTCTGAAATAAAAATAGACAGAAATGAATGCAAAGGAGAGACTCTAGGTGCTGCGGAATGGCTCACGAAGCAGCTCACCACTAGGCCTCCGGGTAATGGGGATGCACGCCAGTGTGATCGCCAGATGCACCTGGCTCATATCCTGCACGGTCAGTGCGGAAGTGTAGCGTGAGTACATAACCAACTTGTACCCAATAAGTATCAAGTCTAACCTCGAAAAAGTAGTGAAGAGGGGTCGACATCGACACTTACTATGGGCTAACAATAAAAATACAGAAACTCTAAATAAGCATGGGCTATGTATGTAACTACAACAATTCAATAACAATTAGGAAATAAATAATTCCTTTACACATGCTAAATCTCAATAACTTTCTCTCTGATATTATTTTAACCTCTCAAGCCATGAAATGATATCAATAAATAATTAAAATCCAAGTATTATCACGCACGATTATGCTGAGGACGTACGGCCCGATCCAGAATAACGTGTATACTGCCGAGGGTCGTGCAACACTAACCATAGATGCATCTATTTACTGTTGAGGCGTTCGGCCTGCTCCACAAGAAGAGAGGATGCTTTGTAACCATTTGACTTAAACGTTATTACAAGGCTAATACACAATGTAGTACAATTTTCATTAACAGTCAAGTAGTTCGCTCAAAATTTAAGCAAGTGAAACTCGTTCCTTTAAAATTCCTCTAACAAGTCCTAATATATCACGACCCGGAATTCCCACCTTCGGGACCGTGATGGCGCCTAATATTTCACTTGCTAGGCAAGCCAACGTTAGAGAATCATTAAATTAAATCCTTATTTCCATTCAATAAATAACAATAATTAGCTAAGATAGATTATAGTGAGTGCGGAATAATATGAAAACTGCATTAATTACCATCATCCGGATCTGGAGTCACAATTCACGAGCATTCTAGAATTTACTACAAGTAATAGTCTGAAAGAAATACAACTGCTTGAATGAAAGAAACAGTAAAACAAAAGGATAGACGGGGACTTCAAGGTCTGTGAATGCCAACAGATCTACCTTGAGTCTCCGGATAGCGAGTCCAACACAGCTAAAATCTCGATCAACCCGAGCCGATACCAAAATCTACACAGAAAGTGCAGAGTGCAGTATCAGTACAACCGACCCCATGTACTGGTAAGTGTTGAGCCTAACCTCGACAAAGTAGTGACGAGTCTAAGGCAAGACACCTATAAATTAACCTGTACAATTTAACAATGTATATACAAATAACAGTAATGAAGAGCTAGACAAGAATCATCGGGAAAAGGGAAACATGCTGGGGGAAATACGACATAAAGAACTACAGCAGAATGATAACTAGAACAACCAATATACTATGAATCAACAGGAATAACGAATACAATAAAAGAAAAATGCACGGCATCACTCTTCGTGCTTTTACTCTCAATCTCACCATAAAATCAATAGAAACAACACGGCATCACCCTTCGTGCATTAACTCTCATATCATGGCACGACATCACCCTTCGTGCTTTTACACTCACAATATAGCACGACATCACCCTTCACGCATTAACACTCACAATATGGCACGGCATCACCCTTCGTGCTTTTACACTCACAATATGGCACGACATCACCCTTCGTGCTTTAACACTCTCCCTTACTATAATGCAACACATAAATAACAACAGTGAGATAGAATAACAAGTACAAGCCTCACTTCAACATTTGGTTCCACAATACCAATCTCAACTTTGAAATAAATACTCAATTATCACTAGAGAAATAAATACTCAATTATCAGGGTTAGACACAATACTTACCTCGCTCTGAATGCCATTTAATACTCAATCACAGCTTTTCCTCTAGAATTCACCTCCAAACCACTCGTATCTATTCAAAAATGACTCAATAATATCAAATATTGCTAAAGAAATCAATTATATTGCATAAATTAAATTTTCCAAATTTTCCTTCAAAAAGTCAAAATCGATCCTGGGCCCGCTTGGTCAAAACTCGAGGTCCAGACCAAAATTCATTTACCCATTCACTCCCGAGCCCGGATATATAATTGGTTTTGGAATCCGACCTCAATTTGAGGTATAAATCCCTAAATTTCCGAAATCCCTAGTTTCTACCCAAACCCCTAATTCTACCATGAAAACTCTAGATTTTAGGTTGAAAATTTATGAAATGAAATGAGTAATTGAGAGAAAATGGTTTAGAATCACTAACCAACACTTTGGGGAAGAAAATGCCTCTTGAAAATCGCCTCTAACCGTTTGGTTCTTGAAAATGTTGAAGAAATGGCTTAAGTCCCGTTTTGATTATGTTTTATGCACTGGGCGACAGTGTGCATCGCGTTCGCGAGGCCACTGTCGCATTCGCGAAGAGCAGGGCTACCAAGCCTTCGTGTTCATGAGACCTTGCTCGTGTTCGCGATGGTTATNTTCGTGCATTAACTCTCATATCATGGCACGACATCACCCTTCGTGCTTTTACACTCACAATATAGCACGACATCACCCTTCACGCATTAACACTCACAATATGGCACGGCATCACCCTTCGTGCTTTTACACTCACAATATAGCACGACATCACCCTTCACGCATTAACACTCACAATATGGCACGGCATCACCCTTCGTGCTTTTACACTCACAATATAGCACGACATCACCCTTCACGCATTAACACTCACAATATGGCACGGCATCACCCTTCGTGCTTTTACACTCACAATATAGCACGACATCACCCTTCACGCATTAACACTCACAATATGGCACGGCATCACCCTTCGTGCTTTTACACTCACAATATAGCACGACATCACCCTTCACGCATTAACACTCACAATATGGCACGGCATCACCCTTCGTGCTTTTACACTCACAATATGGCACGACATCACCCTTCGTGCTTTAACACTCTCCCTTACTATAATGCAACACATAAATAACAACAGTGAGATAGAATAACAAGTACAAGCCTCACTTCAACATTTGGTTCCACAATACCAATCTCAACTTTGAAATAAATACTCAATTATCACTAGAGAAATAAATACTCAATTATCAGGGTTAGACACAATACTTACCTCGCTCTGAATGCCATTTAATACTCAATCACAGCTTTTCCTCTAGAATTCACCTCCAAACCACTCGTATCTATTCAAAAATGACTCAATAATATCAAATATTGCTAAAGAAATCAATTATATTGCATAAATTAAATTTTCCAAATTTTCCTTCAAAAAGTCAAAATCGATCCTGGGCCCGCTTGGTCAAAACTCGAGGTCCAGACCAAAATTCATTTACCCATTCACTCCCGAGCCCGGATATATAATTGGTTTTGGAATCCGACCTCAATTTGAGGTATAAATCCCTAAATTTCCGAAATCCCTAGTTTCTACCCAAACCCCTAATTCTACCATGAAAACTCTAGATTTTAGGTTGAAAATTTATGAAATGAAATGAGTAATTGAGAGAAAATGGTTTAGAATCACTAACCAACACTTTGGGGAAGAAAATGCCTCTTGAAAATCGCCTCTAACCGTTTGGTTCTTGAAAATGTTGAAGAAATGGCTTAAGTCCCGTTTTGATTATGTTTTATGCACTGGGCGACAGTGTGCATCGCGTTCGCGAGGCCACTGTCGCATTCGCGAAGAGCAGGGCTACCAAGCCTTCGTGTTCATGAGACCTTGCTCGTGTTCGCGATGGTTATTCCCCCCTGGCCTTTGCGTTCGCGAGACATTGCTCGCGTTCGCGATGTAGGAAAGACCACCCCTCCCCCAGGTCCCCAAGTGCTTCGCGTCCGCGAAGGGTAAGTCCCCCATCACTTCGCATTTGCGAAGAAGAAATTTTAGCCTGACTAGTTTACTTTTCGCATTCGCGAGAGCACCTTCGCGAACGCGAAGAAGGACATGCCAGAACACCTGCTGCAGCAAAATACCAGATTTTCCCAAGTCCAAAACATCCCGTGGCCTATCCGAAACTCACCCGAGCCCTCGGGGCTCCAAACCAAACATGCACATAAGTCTAAAAACATCATAAGAACTTGCTCGCATGATCAAATCGCCAAAATAACACCTAGAACTACGAATTTAGCACCAAATCGAATGAAATTCTCAAGAACACTTTAAAAGTTTTATCTTCTTAACTGGACGTCCGAATCACGTCAAATCAACTCTGTTTCTTACCAAATTTCACAGACAAGTCTTAAATATTATAATAAACATGTACCGGGCACCAGAACCAAAATACGGACCCGGTACTAAGAATGTCAAACATTAATAAATTCTTACAAATAATTAAATTTTCAGACTTTTAATCTTCATCAAAAATTCGTATACCTCAGAATTTGATTCCGAGCATACCCTCAGGTCCCATAATTCGATACGGACCAACCGAGACCGTCAAAATATAAATCCAGGCCCGTTTACCAAAAATATTGACCGAAGTCAACTAAAATCAACTTTTAAGGTAAAATTTCTTATTTTCATCAGTTTTCAACATAAGAGTTTGCGCGCAAATCGAGGAGGGTAAAAATGAGATTTGTAAGGCTTAAGAGCGCAGAATCGAGTTTTAAACATAAGATGACCTTTTGGGTCATCACAATTTTCACCTCTAAAACAACTGTTCGTTCTCGAACGGACATAGAAAAGTACCTGAGCGGGTGAAAAGGTAGGGATATCTACTCCGCATATCGGACTCAGACTCCCAACTAGATGCCTCAGCAGGCTGAACTCTCCACTGCACTCGAACTGAAGGGTAACTCTTTGATCTCAACTGGCGAACTTGCCGGGCTAGAATAGCCACCGGCTCCTCCTCGTAAGTCAAATCCTTGTCCAACTGGACAGAGCTGAAATCTAACACATGGGACGGATCACCGTGATACTTTCGAAGCATGGACACATGGAACACCAGATGAACTGATGATAACCCCGGTGACAATGCAAGCCTATAAGCTACCTCTCCTATCCTCTCTAGAATCTCAAAAGGTCCGATATACCTAGGGCTCAACTTGCCCTTCTTTCTGAACCTCATTACACCCTTCATGGGTGATACCCGAAGCAACACTCTCTCTCCGACCATGAATACAACATCATGAACTTTGCGGTCGGCATAACTTTTCTGCCTGTACTGAGCTGTGCGAAGTCGATCCTAAATAGTCTTGACTTTATCCAAGGCATCCTGTACTAAGTCTGTGCCTAACAATCGAGCCTCCCCCGGCTCGAACCACCCATTTGGCGACCGGCTCCGCCTACCATATAGTGCCTCATAGGGAGCCATCTGAATGCTCGACTGGTAGTTGTTGTTGTAGGCGAACTCTTCAAGGGGCAAGAACTGATCCCACGATTCTCCGAAGTCTATGACACATGCGCAGAGCATATCCTCCAAGATCTGAATAGTGCGCTCGGACTGTCCGTCCGTCTGAGGATGAAATGCTGTGCTCAACTCAACCTGCGTACCCAACTCACATTGTACTGCCTTCCAGAAGTGCGAGGTGAACTGCGTACCTTGATCAGAAATGATATACACAGCCACACCGTGAAGACGGACGATCTCACGAATGTAAATCTCTGCCAACTGCTCCGAAGAATAGGTAACTGCCACAGGAATGAAATACGCTGACTTAGTCAGTTTGTCCACAATGACCCAAACGACATCGAACTTCCTCTGAGTCCATGGGAGTCCAACAACGAAATCCATAGTGATACGCTCCCACTTCCACTCAGGAATCTCTATCTTATGAAGCAAACCACCAGGTCTCTGATGCTCGTACTTGACTTGCAGACAATTTAGACACCGAGCTACTTATGCAACTATATCCTTCTTCATCCTCCTCTACCAATTATGCTGCTACAAGTCCTGATATATCTTGGTGGCACCGGATGAATAGAATACCGGGAATTGTGGGCCTCCTCAAGAATAAACTCACGAAGTCCTCAATATTAGGCACATAAACACGACTTTGCATCCTCAAAACTCCGTCATCTCCAACAGTAACCTGCTTGGCACCATCGTGCCGTACTGTGTCTCTAAGGACAAGCAAACAAGGATCATCATACTGCCGATCTCTGATGCGCTCAAACAAAGAAGACCTAGCAATTGTACAAGCTAGAATACGGCTGGGCTCAAAAACATCCAACCTCACGAACTGATTGGACAAGGCCTGAACATCCAATGCAAGCGGTCTCTCACCAATGGGAATATATGCAAGGCTAACCATACTAGCTGACTTTCTACTTAACGCGTGGGCCACCACAGTGGCCTTCCCGGGATGATATAATATGGTGATATCATAGTCTTTCAATAGCTCCAACCACCTCTTCTGCCTCAAATTGAGCTCCTTCTGCTTGAACAAATACTGTAAGCTTCGATGATCAGTGAATACCTCACATAGCACACCGTAAAGATAAAGCCTCCAAATCTTCAGCGCGTGAACAATAGCTGCCAGCTCTAGATCATGAACATGGTAATTCTTCTCGTGAACCTTCAGCTGCCGCGAAGCATATACAATAACCTTGCCACCCTACATCAATACCGCACCCAGAACAATACGAGTGTCACGATCCAAAATCCAACTAGTCGTGATGGCACCTAAC
>AWOL01S0001062.1:2179-27814 GCA_000715115.1 Nicotiana otophora | reverse complement strand
AGCACGGATAACTCACGTGCTGCACGGACAACTCACGTGCCATAATATAAATATCTGGATCTGCACGGCCAACTCACGTGCAATAATAATATAAGGCTCCGCACGGCCAACTCACGTGCAATAATAATATAAGGATCTGCACGACCAACTCATGTGCTGCAGACCAACTCACGTGCAATAATAATATAAGGATCCGCACGGCCAACTCACGTGCTGCACGGCCAACTCACGTGCAATAATAAGCCAATAAGGCCTACTGCAGGCGGGCAGCACCGATCCATATAATAGTAATAATATATATAAAGCCAACATGGCCTTCTGTGGCGTACAACCCGATCCCAAAAATATCCTCACAATCAGGCCCTCGGCCTCCCTCAGTCATCAATCTCTCCAGTCTCTCTTTCATGGGCTCACAATGTCATGAGAATAGCCCAACAATGATGATATGATGTATCAATAAATAACAACAGAGATTGATATATGATATGTATTGAAATGAATATGACTGAGCGTGAATTTTCAACATAACCCATAATTCACAGCAATATGACCTCTGTGGGTCCCAATAATACTGGCACATAGCCTCAATATGATTTTTAATATGGCTTTCAGCTCAATTTCTTTTACTCATAAAACCACATGGAAAATGCCAAGATTATTTAACTACAAAATTTCACAGAAACAATTACGTTGCTATTTCTATAGTGCACACCCACACGCCCGTCACCTAGCATGTGCGTCACCTCCCAACAATTCACGAAATACATATATTCAGGGTTCATACCCTCAACTCCAAGATTAGAAGAGTTACTTACCTCGAACAAGCCAAATCTAATGTCGAGCAAGCTAAGCAATGCTCCAGCAATTCCACTATGCGTGTATCAACTTCCAAATGGCTCGAATCTAGTCACAATTAATTTGATTCAGCCCACAAAATTTATAGGAATTAATTCTATATCAAAATACTAATATTTCCATAAAATCTAAAATTACACCCCAAAAATCACCCGTGGGGCTCACATCTCGGAATCCGATGAAAGTTACAAAATATTAATGCCCATTAAACCACGAGTCCAACCATATAAATTTTACTCAAATCCAACATCAACTCGACCCTTAAATCTCCAAATTAAACCAAGAGGGTTTTCACAATTTCCAACTTAATTCACCAATTAAATGTTAAAAACAACTAGGGATTCGGGTAATTTAACCAATATTGAGTTAAGAACACTTACCCCGTTATTTCCCTTAAACAACTCCCGAAAATTGCCTCTTCCCGAGCTCAAATCCGTCAAAAATTGAAGTCCCATTTTCAGAACTTAAACTCTCTGTCCAGACCTCTCTTCTTCGCGAACGCGACAGGTCCCTCGCGTTCGCGAAGCACAACTCGACTGCCCACAAATTTAACCCTTCGTGAACGTGACCGTGGCTTCATGAACGCAAAGCTTTGCAAACCTTATCCTTCATGAACGCGACCACGGCTTCACGAATGCGAAGCTTTACCAGCTCAGGCCTTCGCGAACGCGACCGCAACCTCATGAACGCGTAGAACAAGGACCCGGGGTTCCCCAATAGCCTCACTCCTCTTCGCGAACACGACATCTCTCATGCGTTCGCGATGCACACACAGACCATACCTTCGCATTCGCGTCCTCTCCTTTGCGGACGCGAAGAACAAAACCTCACACTCAGAAAACACTCTTCGCGAACGCGAGGGCCCACTCGCGAACGCGAAAGAGAAAATCAGAAAAATATTGCAGCAGATATCAGCAATCTCACCAAGACCAAAGATGATCCGTTAACCATCCAAAACGCACCCGAGCCTCTCGGGACCTCAACCAAATATACCAACAAGTCCTAAAACATCATACGGACTTAGTCGAACTCTCAAATCACCTCAAACAATGCTAAAACCATGAACTACACCCAATTCAAGCCTAATAAACTTTGAATATATTGAATGTGAATATTGTGTGAGAGCGGGTTGCACGCTGCAGCAGAATTGAATGTGAATATATTGTGAGAGCAGGTTTCACGTTGCAACAGAATTGATGGAAATGACAATTGGTTATGACTGCTGAGTTGGCTTCAATTACTAAAAATGAATTACCTGATTTATTTATATTATTGTTATTGTTACTAATATTGCGTACAGGTAATGTAAGTGACCACCTTAGCCTCGTCATTATTTCGTCGAGGTTAGGCTAAACACTTACTAGTACATGGAGTCGGTTGTACTGACACTACACTTTGCACTTCTTGTGTAGATTTTGGAGTTGGTCCCAGCGCCGTACCATAGACTTGCTCGGATTTCAGCTACTCAGAGGAGACTTGAGGTATAACTGCGCGGCGTTCGCAGTTCTGAAGTCCCCGTCCATTTTACTTTAGCTGTGTATTTATTTCCAGACAGCTTTATTTTATTTCAGACCTTTATTTGTATAATTCTAGAAGCTCGTGCACTTGTCACACCAATTATGGGATGGTATTTAGACACCGTTATTTTTATGGATTATTCACTATATTTCAGACGTTACTTCCGCAATTGTTCTCTGTTATTAATAAATTTAACAATTGTTTTAAAAATTGATAATATTATTCTAATGTTGGCTTGCCTAGCAAGTAAAATTTTAGGCGCCATCACGGTCCGAAGGTGGGAATTTCGGGCCGTGACAGTTGGTATCAGAGCACTAGGTTACATAGGTTTCACGAGTCACGAGCAAGCTTAGTAGAGTCTGAATGATCGGTACGGAGACGTCTGTACTTATCTCTCAGAGGCTATGAAGTTTAGGAACAATATCACTTATTTCTTATTCTGTCGTGCGCTTTTATTCTATCATCGATGATTGAACCATTCTCCTCTTATTCTCTTGCAGATGGTGAAAATACGTAATACGTCTACTGATGGTCCGGGACCAGAACCCCCGGTGGCAACTTTGGCCAGGGGTAGAGGTTGAGGTCGAGGTCGTGCTAGAGGCCGAGACAGAGGCCGAGGTAGAGCTCAATCCAGAGCTCGAGCAGCTGCACCTGTTGTAGAACCTCAAGTAGACCTTCAAGAGGAGGTCCAGTTTAGAATGTACCAGTTAGACCAGTTCAGGTCCCGGAAGGATTCATAGCCACTCTAGTGCTTCAGGATGCTCTAGTCTGATTGGTGAGTCTTATGGAGGGTTTGGCCTAGAATGGTACATTGCTAGTGGCACCAGCCGTCTCACAGGCTGGGGGAGGAGCACAAACTCCCACTACTCCCGCTCTGGAGCAGATGGATCCCCAGAATCAGGCTCCAGCAGCCCCGTAAGTTGGGGTAGTTCAGCCAGTTGTTGCGCCACAGACCGATGATAGGCCCGCCATGTCTTTTGAGGCCTTATTGAGACTGGATAAGTTTACTAAGCTCTTTCCAGTTCACTTTAGTGGTACACCTTCTGAGGACCCACAGGATTTTCTTGAACGCTGTCACGAGGTGCTACGGAACATGGGTATAGTTGAGACCAATAGGGTTGATTTTGCTGTATTTCAGATGACGGGTTCCGCCAAGAGGTGGTGGAGAGATTATACATTGACCCGACCAGTCGGATTGCCTGCACTTACATGGGAGTGGTTCTCTCAGCTATTTCTGGAAAAGTTCCTCCCTATCACACTGAGAGAGGAATTCCGCAAGCAATTTGAGCGTCTACAGCAGGGCGGTATGACTGTTACTCAGTATGAGTCCCGTTTTTTGGATTTGGCCCGTCATGCTCTCATTTTACTACCTACAGAGGGAGAGAGAGTGAGGAGGTTTATTGAGGGACTCACTCACCCTATCAGACTTCAGATGGCCAAGGAGGCCAGAAGTGAGATTTCTTTTCAGGCGGCTGCTAATGTAGTAAGGAGGTTCGAGATGGTTCTTGCACATGAGAGAGGGCAGAGGTTCGATAAGAGGCCTCGTCAGTTCGGTGGTTTTAGTGGTTCCTCGTTTAGAGGCAGAGGTAATTTTGGTAGGGGTCATCCTCCTAGACCGTTTCATTCAGCACTTCATGTATCTCCCGGTGCTTTAGGGAGTCAAAGTCCTATTATGCCTTACTCTGGACAGCTGGCATTCAGTGCACATTCGCCTCCTATCAGTGTTTCACCACTCCAGAGTTATTACAGCGGTTATCCGACCCATTTGGGTCAGCTTCAGCTTCAGCAGCCACAACATCTGGATGGGTGTTATGAGTGTGGGAACATTGGTCACATCAGGAGGTATTGCCCTAGATTGGCGAGTAATAGATCTCGGCAAGATTCTCGTGCTAACATACCGGCACCGGTTACTTTACTGCCTGCTCAGCCAGCTAGAGGTAGGGGTCAGGTAGCTAGAGGTGGAGGTCTGGCCATTAGAGGTGGAGGTCAGGCCATTAGAGGTGGAGGTCAGACCGTTAGAGGTGGAGTCCAGCCAGTTAGAGGCCGTCCCAGAGACGCAGTTCAGAGTGGTGGGGCCCAGTCTCAATTTTATGCTTTTCTATCTAGGCCTGAGGCTGAGTCATCTGATGCTATGATCACAAGTATTATTCCAGTTTTCCATAGAGACGCTTTAGTTCTATTTGATCCAGGATCTACCTATTCCTATGTGTCCTCCTATTTTGCTTCATATTTGGTTATGCCTTGTGATTCTCTAAGTGCTTCTATGTGTATATCTACACCGGTGGGAGACTCTGTTGTAGTAGATCATGTCTATAGTTTGTGTGTGGTTACTATTAGTAATCTTGAGACTAGTGTGGATCTTTTATTTCTTAATATGGTAGATTTTGATGTCATCTTGGGTATGGATTGGCTGTCCCCTTATCATGATATATTAGATTGTCATTCCAAGACAGTGACCCTAGCTATGCCGGGGTTACCTCGGTTAGAGTTGAAAGGAAATCCTGGTCATTCTGCCAGCTGGGTTATTTCTTATATGAAAGCTCGGCGTATGGTAGAGAAAGGGGGTCTAGCCTATTTGGCTTATACTCGCGATCCCAATGCGGATGTTCCTTATATGGACTCAGTAACAATTGTTCGTGAATTTCTAGAAGTATTTCCTGCAGATTTGCCGGGGATGCCACCCGACAAAGATATTTATTTCTGTATTGATTTGGCTCCGGGCACTCAGCCCATTTCTATTCCACCATACCGTATGGCCCTGTCAGAGTTGAAAGAATTGAAAAAGTAGTTATAAGACTTGCTTTATCAGGGATTCATTAGACCCAGTGTCTCGCCCTGGGGTGTGCCAGTATTATTTGTAAAGAAGAAAGATGGCTTTATGCGGATGTGTATAGATTATCGGCAGTTGAACAAAGCCACTATCAAAAACAAATATCCGCTGCCAAGAATTGATGACTTATTTGATCAGCTTCAAGGCGCTAAGGTATTTTTGAAGATCGATTTGAGGTTTGGTTACCATCAGTTGAAGATTAGGGCATCTGATGTCCTAAAATAGCTTTTCGAACTCGGTATGGGCATTACGAATTCCTAGTGATGTCATTTGGGTTGACAAATGCCCCAACAACATTTATAGATTTGATGAATCAGGTGTTCAAGCCTTATTTGGATTCTTTTGTGGTTGTATTCATTGATGATATCTTGATTTACTCCATCAGTCGAGAGGAACATGAGCAGCATCTTCGAAGTGTGCTTCACACCTTGAAGAATAATCAGTTATATGCCAAGTTTTCAAAATGTGAGTTTTGGTTAGACTCATTTACATTTTTGGGGCATGTTGTATCGACAGAAGGCATAAAGGTGAATCCTAAGAAGATTGAGGCTGTTCAGAATTGGCCTAGACCTACTTCAGTTACAGAGATCCGGAGTTTCCTGGGTTTAGCAGGTTATTATCGTCGGTTCGTGGAAGGGTTTTCATCTATAGCAAGCCCATTAACCAGATTGACCCAGAAAGGTGTCCCATTCAGATGGTCAAAGGAGTGTGAGTTGAGATTTCAGAAGCTCAAGACCGCTTTGACTACGGCGCCAGTGTTGGTGTTACCCATAGGTTCAGGATCGTATACGGTATATTGTGACGCATCTCACATTGGTCTTGGTGCAGTATTAATGCAAGATGGCAAGGTAATTGTATATGCGTCGTGGCAGTTAAAATTTCACGAGAAGAATTACCCTGTTCATGACTTAGAATTAGCAGCCATTGTTCATGCGCTAAAGATTTGGAGGCATTACCTCTACGGTGTCTCGTGTGAGGTATTTACTGATCATCGTAGCCTTCAGTATCTGTTCAAACAAAAGGATCTTAATTTGAGGCAGATAAGATGGTTGGAGTTGTTGAACGACTATGATATCACCATTTTGTATTACCCTAGAGAGGCCAATATGGTGGCCGATACTTTGAGTAGAAAGGCTGTGAGTATGGGCAGTCTTGCGTATATTCCGGTTAGTGAGAGGCCATTAGCTTCAGATGTTCAGACATTGACTAATCAGTTCGTGAGGTTAGATGTTTCAGAACCCAGTCGGGTTCTAGCTTGCACGGTCGCTCGATCTTCTTTATATGAGCGCATCAGAGAGAGGCAGTATGATGAGCCTCATTTACTTGCCCTTAAGGACACGGTGTGGCACGATGATGCCAAACAGGTTGTTGTGGGGGAAGATGGGGTTCTGCGAATGCAGGGTCATATTTGTGTGCCTAATGTGGATGGGCTTCATGAATTAATTCTTGAAGAAGCACACAGTTCCAGGTATTCTATTCATCCAGGTACCGCCAAAATGTATCAAGATTTGCGGCAACATTATTGGTGGAGGAGAATGAAAAAGGATACAGTTGCATATGTAGCTCGGTGTCTGAATTGTCAGCAAATTAAGTACGAGCATCAAAGACATGGTGGTTTGCTTCAGAAGTTAGAAATTACTGAGTGGAAATGGGAGCGTATCACTATGGATTTTGTTGTTGGGCTCCCACGGACTCAGAGGAAATTTGACGCAGTTCGGGTTATTGTGGATAGGTTGACCAAGTTAGCACATTTCATTCCAGTGGCAGTTACCTATTCTTCAGAGAGATTAGCTGAGATTTACATTCGTGAGATTGTCCGCCTACACGGTGTGCCCGTGTCTATTATTTCAGATCGAGGAATGCAATTTACCTCACACTTCTGGAGGGCTGTACAGCGTGAGTTAGGCACGTGGGTTGAGTTGAGTACAACATTTCATCCACAGACAGACAGACAGTCAGAGCGCACCATTCAGATATTGAAAGATATGCTTCGTGCTTGTGTTATAGAATTTGGAGGTTCTTGGGATCAGTTCTTGCCACTTGTGGAGTTTGCTTATAATAATAGCTACCAGTTGAGCATTTAGATGGCTCCATATGAGGCATTATATGAAAGGCGATGTCGTTTGTCAGTTGGCTGGTTTGAACTGGGAGAGGCTCGGTTGTTGGGTACCGATTTGATACAGGATCTCTTGGATAAGGTCAAGATTATTCAGGATCGACTTCACACATCTCAGTCTAGGCAAAAGAGATATACCGATCGAAAGTTTGTGATATTGCATTCATGGTTGGAGAAAGAATATTGCTCCGGGTTTCACCTATGAAAGGTGTAATGAGGTTTGGAAAGAAGGGCAAGTTGAGCCCTAGGTATATCGAACCCTTTGAAATTATTGAAAGGGTGGGTGAAGTAGCCTACAGGCTTGCATTACCACCTAGTTTATCAACGGTTCATCCGGTGTTCCATGGTGATCCGTCCCATGTGTTAGATTTCAGCTCAATCCAATTGGATAAAGATTTGACTTACGAGGAGGCGCCAATGGCTATTCTAGCCCGGCAGGTCCGACAGTTGAGGTCTAAACGTTATCCTTCAGTTCGAGTGCAATGGAGAGGTCAGCCGGTAGAGGCATCTACCTGGGAGTCCGAGTCGGACATGCGGAGTAAATATCCACACCTTTTCTCCAGCTCAGGAACTTTTTGCTAACTTCGTTCGAGGACGAACATTTATTTTAGAGGTGGAGAATGTGATGACCCAAAATGTCATCTTTAAATTTAATAAGTAATTATGTGTTCTAATACCTCTAACAGCACCATTTATCATTCCTCGACTTGCGTGGGTAGTCCGAAAAATCTTCCGGAAGGTTTCCATGTGAAAAATGGATTAAAATGTGAAATAGAGCTTTAAAACTCAATTGAGTTGACTTTAGTCAACATATTTAGCTAACGAACTCGGATCAGTATTTTGACAGTTCCGGTAGCTCCGTATCGTGATTTGGGACATGGGCGTATTCCCGAAATTTAATTTGGAGGTTCCTAGCTCAAGTTATGACCATTTAACGGAATTAGCAATTTAAAGGCTAAAGATTTCCAAGTTTGACCACGGGGTTGACTTTTTGATATCAGAGCCAGAATGTAATTCTGGAAATTTGAACAGCTCCGTTATGTTATTTATGACTTGTGTGCCAAATTTGAAGTCATTCCGGATTCATTTAATATGTTTTGGCACGAGATTTGCAAATTGAAAAGTTTAAAACTCAAAGTTTGAATCGGGGTGTGCATTATAATTTCAGCGTTATTTGACGTGATATGAGACCCCGAGTAAGTTCGTATTATGTTATTGGACTTGTTGGAATATTCATACGGGGTCCCGAGTAACCCGAGAGTGATACGGATTGAAATCAGATCAAGAACTGGACTTAAGCAAAATATGTATTTTTCCTTCTGCTGTAATCGCACATGCGGATTTTTCTTGTAGGTGCGAGCTCGCAGAAGCGAGCCTTCGATCGCAGATGTGCCCGGGCGTGGCTGGGAAAAAGTTCACAGGTGCGAAAACCTGCACGCACCCGCGCGTCCACAGAAGCGGACCAAATGATCGCAGAAGCGAAGGCAGCGCCAGTGCGCATTTTTCCTCCGCAGGTGCGAGGCCTCGCCTGGCAGCCCCATTTCGCAAATGCGAGATTTTTCTCGTAGATGCGAGCTCGCATGTGCGAGCCCAGGCACCGCAGGTGCGGAAATGCCTGGGCAGTGTATATATCGAAGAGTCCGACATTTTTACTCATTTTGGTCATTTTGAGCTCGGTTAAGGCGAATGTTTGGGCGACTTTCACGGGAAACATTAGGGTAAGTGTTCCTTATCCTATATTAATTATATTTCATGATTCCATACTCGTTTATATCATGAATCCGTGAATTTATGGAAGAAAAATTAGATTTTTCTAAAATCTTCCAAAAACGAGAAATTTAGATTTGAAGGTCCATTTGATATTGGAATTGGACAATTTTTGTATGGTTGAACTCGTATCGGAACGGGTGTTCGAATTTCGCAAGTTTTTCCGAGATTTGAGACGTGGGTCCCACTGCCGAATATTTTAATGAATTTCAGATTTTTATCCGGAGAATTTGTAAATTCATATGGAATTAATTCCTATGATTCGTATTGAATATATCGAATTGTTTGTAAATAGATTTGAAGCTTTTGGAGGCAAATTTAAAAGGAAAAGTTGTGGTCGAGTAATTGATTGGAATTTGCAAAGCGAGGTAAGTGTCGTGGTTAACCTTGACTTGAGGGAATAGAACCCTTAAATTATTTGTTATATGAAATGCATGTGAACGACGTATAAGCGAGGCGACGAGTGTCTATACATCGTCAAATTAATTGTTTGCCTACTTACTTGAAAAATTATAAATTATTTTAAATCATAAATTAATTATTATAATAATTATTTCTCTCCTATTCTTTGTCAAATATTAATTCTTGAATTCCTGCATTAATTGTTACATGCTATCTGAATTATGTGCCTTAATTATTATTTGACATTTAGCATATTAAATATTAAACCGCATATTTTCTCTTCGATTTCTATAATAATTTACTATTTTCCTTTGTTTGCTTCATAATTAAATCATAATTATTATATGCTTGTTGTCTTATAATTTTATATTAATTGTTGCATTTATTGGAGAAACTTCTTCTATAAGAATTGGTAAATGAATATGTTGGAGGAGCGGGTTGCACGCCGCAACAGAATTGATTATAATGAATATATTGGAGGATCGGGTTGCACGCCGCAACAGACTTATTAAAATTCCATATTAGAGGATCGGGTTGCACGCGCGCAACAGACTTGATTAAAAGTCCATATTGGAGGATCAGGTTGTACGCCGCAACAGACTTATTTTCAAGTCGACATACATATATATATTGGGTGATCGGGTTGCATGCCGCAACAGACTTGATTAAAATGAATATATTGGAGGAGCGGGTTGCACACCGCAACAGAATTAAATGTGAATATATAGTGAGAGCGGGTTGCACGCTGCAACATAATTGAATATGAATATATTGTGAGAGCGGGTTGCATGCTGCAACAGAATTGAATGTGAATATATTGTGAGAGCAGGTTGCACGCTGCAACAGAATTGATGGAAATGACAATTGGTTATGGCTACTGAGTTGGCTTCAATTATTAAAAATGAATTACCTGATTATTTTTTATTGTTGTTATTGTTACTAATATTGCGTACAGGTAATGTAAGTGACCGCCTTAGCCTCATCACTACTTCGTCAGGGTTAGGCTCAGCACTTACCAGTACATGGGGTCGGTTGTACTAATACTACACTCTGCACTTCTTGTGCAAATTTTGGAGTTGGTCCCAGCAGCATACCATAGACTTGCTCGGATTTCAGCTACTCAGAGGAGACTTGAGGTATAACTACACGGCGTTCGCAGTTCTGAAGTCCCCGTCCATTTTACTTTAGCTGTGTGTTTATTTTCAGACAACTTTATTTTATTTCAGACCTTTATTTGTATAATTCTAGAAGCTCGTGTACTTGTGACACCAATTCTGGGATGGTATTTAGACACCGTTATTTTTATGGATTATTCACTATATTTCAGACGTTACTTCCGCAATTGTTCTCTGTTATTAATATATTTAAAAATTATTTTAAAATAGATAATATTATTCTAACGTTGGCTTGCCTAGCAAGTAAAATGTTAGGCGCCATCACGGTCCGAAGGTGAGAATTTCGGGTCGTTACATATATTCTCCCCCGCTTAGGATCATTCGCCCTCAAACACATAACATAATTTGTCTCTTCTTTTGCACGTCTCAATCCCCCAATTTTCACTAACTCCCAAATTTTTCAGAAATTTCCGGCAGAGTCTCCCCTGTAATTGGCCTATCCACCTGCCAAAGTAACACCAAAACAACTCCTAACAACACATCCACAACCCAAGAAGGCACCGCAATGTATATATCAATAACACTAATCTCAGCATTACAAGCACTGCATTATTATAATTATATCAGGACAATAAGCACATCATCTGTATGCTCATCATCACATCCCTGGTCTTAAAAGTTGTTCATAATTAATTCCAGCATCATCAATTAATCTCGTATTAACCAACACCTCATTTCAAAATTTTACAACACCGACGACAGAATGTGAGGCATGAAGACCTCATAACTATTTACCCGACTTAACGAGTCACACTTAACGTCACTTGGGGACTCGCCTCGTAGGCTAAAACTCAATGTTTACAACACGAAAATGGTTGAATATGAACAGAAAATATACAACAATTATCAAATAAGCATAACAGGCATGACTCCCTATTAATATTATTGTACAAATTAAATTTCACAAAGGAAGAATTTTTAAACTCATAAATATTTCACCACAAGGACCTCGTCCTTATATAACTTTCACCGTGGCTTGTAGCCCGGTTTAAATATTTCACATCATAAAAATAAATGCGAGGATATCATCTTTAACTCCGTATCACAAGTATTCTGCACATTGTGCCAACTGAAATTTCAATTTCCTTTCTTTCTTCTTTTCAATATATTTCATAAACAGTTTTCACAACCTGTAATGAACCCTCATACCGGTAGGGCATATAATTCATAAATATTGGAATCAAATATTCTGAAACACATTAAACATATAAGTGGGTCACAAATTTACGAAACTCACCCAAAAGTTGAGCATAATAGGAGGATTCACCTCAATATTTAGAACCGAATCAAATTAAGGAAAATTATTCTTTAAAATACAAATCAGGATCGTACCTGTAACGATGCCATCTGGTGTATTGGCCCCAGCCAAATCATAGTGATTATATCAACGGGTCGGGCCTCCACCTCTTAGGCGCCCACTACCCGCCTTTCCTCCACCTCTAGCTGACTGTGCACATGGAGTATCAACTGGAATAAAGCTTGTAGTTGGAGTGTTCTGANTGGAGTGTTCAGATGAAATCCACCCCTCCCAAGTCTGGGACAATCTCTCATGATATGCCTAGTATCACCACACTCATAACAACCCCTCTGAGGTTGCGGCTTCTCGTACTGAGTATGTGCCAAATAACTGGAATAACCACTGTAAAAATCTCGTGTCGGTGGTGCACTATAAACTGGAGCACCCCGAGTAATCTGATGTGCGGACTGAGCTGGCCGGCTGCTCTAGCCTCTGCTATAATGGGTTCTAGCTGAAGAGTAAAATCCACTGAACCCTCCAGATCTTCGAGACCTTTTGGCCTCCTTAGACTCCCTTTCCTCGCCTAAAACACCCTCAATCTTCCTTGCAATCTCCACTACTTGTTGAAATGGAGCATCAGTTTGCAACTCTCGAGCCATACATATTTTAATATCATAATCGAGCCCCTCAATGAATCTGCGGACCCGTTTTATGATTGTAGGAACTAAGATAGGTGCATGACGGGCTAACTCACTGAACTTGATAGCATATTCTAACACTGTCATAGTGCCCTGACGCAACCGTTCAAACTCTGTGCGCCACGCAGCTCTGAGAGTCTGGGGAACAAACTCTTTCAAGAACATTTTCGAAAATTGAGCCCAAGTTAGTGGTGTGGCATCGGCTGGTCTACCTTCATAGATTTTCCACCACCGATACACTGCGCCTGACAGTTGAAATGTAGTAAAGGTAACTCCGCTCACTTCCACAATACCCATGTTGCGGAGAATATGATGATAATTTTCTAGAAATCCTTGGGCATCCTCTGTAGTTGTGCCACTGAAAGTAGGTGGACTATACCTCTTAAACCTTTCAAGTCTTTTTTGTTCTTCTTCTGATGCCTCTGGCCTGACCTAAGGTCGAACCAGAATAACAGGTTGTACCGGTACTACACCCGGAACCTGACCAACGTGAACCTGTTGCTCTAGAGTTGTGTAGGAGTCTGAGCTACTACCCCAATCTGCGGAATGTTTGGTGCAACAGAGATCAATCCCACCTGAGTTAATGTACCAAACATACTCAGGAACTGTGCTAAAGTCTCCTGAAGTCCTGGGGTAACATCAGGTGCTTCTGGTACCTGTCCCCCAACTGGAGCTATTGGTGGCTCCTCAACTGTTGTTCTGACAAGTGCTCTAGTCGCAGCACGTGCCCTTCCTCGACCTCTACCTCGGCCTCTATCTCAGCCCCGGCCTCTTACAGCCCTAGCAGTAAGAGCGGATGCCTGCTCAGCTAACCCGGTAGCACGTGTCCTCACCATATGTGAGAGAATAGAGATACAAAGGCTCAAATTCCAAATTCAACAAATTCCGCACGACAAGAATGAAAGAAATGGAAATTTCCTAACAGTTCTGTAGCCTCTCAAAGATAAGTACAGACGTCTCCGTACCGATCCGCAAGACTCTACTAGACTCGTTCGTGACTCGTAGAACCTATGAACCTAGAGCTCTGATACCAACTTGTCACGACCCAAAAATCTCACCACAGGCGTCATGATGGCACCTAGTCTCTAAGACTAGGTAAGCCGATTTTAATTACCTTTTGAAGCCATTTTGTTTTAAACTAACAGCGAAAATAGTTACAATATACAACCTCCTAAGACTGGTAGTACTAAGTCACGAACTCTAACTGAATTCATGGAATCATCACGAGGACCGAATATACAATACTATTTGATTAAAAATTAACAGTACAATGAAATGAAAAGACTCCAAGGGACTGCGACAACCAAGCAGCTCTACCTTGAATCTTTACGATCCCGCTTTAACTCTGCTCAAGCCCGATATCTCCAATACCTGGCTCTGCACAAACATGTGCAGACGTGTAGTATGAGTACACCACGGTCGGTATCTAGTAAGTATGAAGACTAACCTCAATGGAGTAGAGACGAGGTACAGTCAAGACACTCACTAGTCTAATAACATGTGCAATATAGTGTACAAAATAATAGGAAACGAATAACGATAAGGGCAACATAAAATAACCAATGATATGCACAGTAAGACAATAAAATCACCATTTAATATCGCTCAAAAATTAATAAATATAATTACACCCAGTTAAATCAAGTTCTTCAATTAAATATCTTTCACATATAATTCTTACGAATAAAACTATTTTTCAAATATATTTTCGTCGAATAAATATATTTTAAATATAATTCTTTCATATAATTATTCTTGAATAAAAATCCTTTCAAATAAATATTTTGAATATAATTCTTTCGATTAAAGATTCACCATGTGGCACCTCATTTCAAAATCATAAAAACACGGGTCTCAGCCCATTTTCATAATTTTCGTAAACACGGATCTAAGCCCATTTTTCATATTTCCATGGCACCTCATGCCCATAATTAAATCATCTTATTTTTCCGGCACCTCGTGCCCTCATTTTATATTACAATTGCACAGATAATTCACGTGCCAAATATCATTATTATTTCATCACAGCACCTCGTACCCACATTTCATATCACAACTGCACGGGCAATTCACATGCCAAATATCCTCATTATTTACTCATGGCACCTCATGCCCACAATTCATTTTATAATCTGCATGGCAATAGCCACAGGCTCTCAATTTCAACATAAATCAGATTGTTATCAATTTACCAACAACAAGACAAATTGCACAAAGTATAAAAATAAACACAAAAAAATCACAACATCACATGAAATCATCAACGCCACAACCCCACATCATCACATATCGTTACTGACAATAGCCACCCTTATTGCTCCTATTGCCACCCTTATCACTCCTATAGCCACCCTTATCATTACGCCCAGACAATATTAATAGCCACCCTTATCACTCCTATTGCCACCCTTATCGCTCCTATAGCCACCCTTATCACTCCGCCCAGACAATATTCCAACAACACAACAACAGTGAAATGCCACCCCTATACCTACATAATATCAACGGTGAAATGCTATCCTTATCTCCTCATAATAATAATTCACACAACACAATAATTTACACGGCAACATAACAAAATCAATTCACATTACAGTTTGCCCAATGGCCACAACAAATTCAAGGATATAACAAAATCAATTAATTTCACAACAAATAGCCAAAAGCTCCACACAATGTGTACAACACCCAAAAACAACCAATAGAGATAGAAATTATTCAACATAAAGCAAAGTCTTCATTTAGGCCGATATCAAAAAGTTAACCCTCCGGTCAAACTTTCCAAAAATCATCTTTCTCCATTTCAGGCCAAATTCCTTTACAGACCTCCAAAATATTTTCCGGACACGCTCCTAAGTCCAAAATAACTATACGGAGCTGTTGACATCATTAAAATTCTATTCCGGAGCTATTCGGTCAACTCTTTCCATTTAAGCTTCTAAATAAGGATTGTTCTTTTAATTTAATTCTGAATTTTCAGTAAATCAAACTCGACCACATCCGCGGGTCATAATACATATTGCGAAGCTGCTCGAGACCTTAAGTCACTGAACGGGGCATTAATTCTTAAAATGACAAGTCGGGTCGTTACAATAAGACTAATGAGATTTAAGAATATAACTTCCTCCTCATAGTTTATGTTTATTTTTTCTTTTATTTTCCTTTTTCTCCCGCAAGAAGAATTGCTTATTAAGATATGAATTTGATCATGCAGGCTGTAATTATACATTTCTGATTTAAAATATTACGGTTATAGCTGTGAGTGTTATATTCTATTAAAGCAGTTCATTTGCTTCATGTTTTTAGTATTTCAAATAGACAAAGGTGATGTAAATCTTATGTTCTACATTAGATTGCAAATTACAGTCTTATATTATTTCTCATTTAACCACATTTTTTTCTTTTACAAATTGCACAGTATTTCTTGCAAACAAGTACCATTCTTTCAACGTTAGTTGATATCCTTGATGAAGAAAGGATTGGAAAGACAATGCATACTTCATATTCTGCCATATTATTTGTGCAAGTGAACCTTATCTTGGCCGAGGCCGGGTAATGCTGTCCTGACTCAGAAATTAAGACTGCCCGAATTCCTACTCCTTTGAAATTTGCCGCTCCGTGAAAAAACATTCTCCACCCTGAGTATGATTCTACAATTCTTCCCTTGTGAATAACACTTCTTCATTTGGAAGGAGTGCAAGTATGGAAGGATCTTGACATTCTTGGTGGTCCATTCATAGGATCTTGACATTCTTGGTGGTCCATTCACCCTGAACTTGGTGTATCAGCAAATCAGAGTCTCCTATGACCAAAAGTTCCATGCAAAATTTTGGATGATTTACTGGAGATTCGTCTTCTCCAGTAAATCACATCTATTCTTTAATATCAGATAGGCTCCATTTGCCACTAGCAGCTTTTATGGTTACAAGATTATGACCAGACTATTGCCTTCAATAGAGCAGACTATAATGAAGTAGTTTTTATCCAATTTAACCCATGATATTTGAGGTATTTAAAAACTTTATTGACGGTAATTCAAGTAAGTTGGTCGATTTATTTGATCAACTAATGTAGCTAGAAGCATACTTTAAGTCCTTATGAATTAGTAGAAGTATTTATTTGGCCTCTCTTTAATTTTCTTTTTGTTGTCACGTAGCTTATTAAAAGTGTCACGACCAGAAATTTCCACCTTCGGGGTCGTGATGGCGCCTAACATTTCACTTGCTAAGCAAGCTAATTTTAAAATAATCTTAGCCATTTTTAAACAAATCAAATTAAACAGAAGTCAATTACAGAAATAAAATGCGGAAGACCATAACAACCGAATCATCCAAATACATCCCTGAATCTAGTGTCACAAGTGCATGAGATACTATAATAATACAAATAAAGGTCTGAATAAAATTCAGGTTATTTGAAAGATAATACACAGCTAAGACAAAGTAGAAGGGGACTTCAAAACTGCGGATGCTGTGCAATTATGCCTCAAGTTTGTAACGACCCAACCGGTCATTTTGATTGTTAGAACTGCGTGCCCCTAAATAAGACTCCTCATATGTATTTTTACTAATTTATGACTTGCGGGGATGGTTGGTTCGGAATTTGGAAGTGATCGGGTTGAAATCAGAACAGTTGGTTTCTTAGTTTGGCTTTAAAAGGGCCAAGTTTGACTTCGGTCAACATTTTGAGAAAATGACCCCGGGGGTCAAAATTTGGACCTAGGAGCGTGTCCGGAAAATTCTTTGGAGGTCCGTAGTGAAATTTGGCTTGAATTACCGAAAGTTGAATTTTTGGAAAGTTTGACCGGGGGTTTGACTTTTTGATATTGGTGTCGGAATCCGATTCCGGAAATTTGAATAGGTCTGTAATGTGAAATGTGACTTGTGTGCAAAATCTGAGGTCAATCGGACGTGATTTAATAGGTTTCGGCGTCATTTGTAGAATTTGAAAATTTGGAAATAGGCTTGAATCCGTGTGTAGTACGTATTTTTGAGGTTGTTAGGTATGATTTGAGGCCTCGAGTAGGTCCGTGTTATGTTATTCAACTTGTTGGTATGTTCAGACGGGGACCTGAGGGCCTCGGGTGAGTTTCGGATGGTTAACAGATTGATTTTTGAATTTGAAAGACTACTGGAACTAAAGCCTTCTGGTGTAATCGCACCTGCAGAAAAGTAGTCGCAGGTGCGAGCTCGCAAGTGAGAGCAGGGGTGCGCTGAATCGAGAAGGAGCATAAATGCGGGCATAAGGCTGTGAGGCATTGGTCGCAGATGCGAGGGAAAATTCCGCACCTGCGTGAGCGCAGATGCGGACAGATGCGCGCAGAAGCAAAAACTGGGCAGGCGAGTGGAGTCCGAAAATGCGACGTTTTGCTCGCACAAGTGGATGCGCAGGTGTGCAAAACTTGTCCACATATGCGGAAATCGCTGGGGCAGAACCTTAAATTCGAGGGTTTGACATTTTCACCCATTTTCGGATTTTGGAGCTCGAGTTGGGCGATTTTGGAGAGGAAATTTTCCACACAACTGGGGAAAAGTGTTCTTAACTCTCTTATGATTATATTCCATGAATTAATCTTTATTTTTAGTGTAAGATTATTGAATCTTCAAGAGAAATAGAAGGAAATTTTTATAATGTCACAAAATAAATTTTTCAAGTTTGAATACCGATTTGGAGTCGGATTTGAGTGAAATTAGTATGGTTGAACTTGAAATTGGATGGGTTGTCGTATTTTGTGAGTTGTTTTGGATTTCGAGACGTGGGCCCCATGGGTATTTTTGTGGCATAATTTTGGATTTTATGAAAAATATTAGCATTTTGGTATGGAATTAATTCTTATAAATTGTGTGGACTGAGTCAAATTATTGTGACTAGATTCGAGCTGTTTGGAAGTTGATACACGCAGAATGAAATTTCTGGAGCATTGCTTAGCTTACTCGACATTGGATTTGGCTTGTTCGAGGTAAGTAACTCTTCTAATTTTGGAGTTGAGGGTATGAACCCTGAATATATGTATTTGTGAATTGTTGGGAGGTGACGCACATGCTAGGTGACGGGCGTGTGGGTGTGCACTATAGAAATTGTGACATAATTATTTCTGTGGAATTTTATAGTTAAATAATCTTGGCATTTTTCATGCGGTTTTATGTGTTAAAGAAATTGAGCTGAAAAGTATATTAAAAATCATGTTGAGGCTTTGTGCCAGTATTATTGGGACCCACAGAGGTCATATTACTATGAATTATTGTCTTAAATTGAAAATTCATACTCAGCCATATTCATTTCATTGCATATCATATCTCAGTCTCTGTTGTTATGTATTGATACATCATATCATCATTTTGGGCTATTTTTCATGACATTGTGAGCCCGAGAGACTGGAGAGATTTATGACTGAATGAGGCTGAGGGCCTGATTTGTGAGGATATTTATGGGATTGAGCTGCACACCGCAACATATTGATATCGGCCGAGGGCCTGATTGTGAGGATCAGTGTGGATCGGGGCTGCCCGCCTGCAGTATACTTTATTATTATAGCACGTGAGTTGTCTGTGCAGCACGTGTGTTGTCCATGCAGATTATAGCGCTTGGGCTGAAGGAGATCCTCCGGAGTCTGTACACACCCCCAATGAGCGCAGGTACCTACTGACTGCGAGTGCCGAGTGCCGAGTGACTAGGAGGCAGGAGTGATTGTGAGATATGATCGAGTGGAAATAGTGATTGTGAGGTATGCCCGAGTGGCAAGAGTGATTGTGAGGTATGCCAGAGTGGCACGAGTGACTGTGAGGTTTGCCCGAGGGGCTATATATGAGTGATGTTTTGCCCGAGGGGCTGTTTATGATTTTATCACTGAGTTGCATCGCATTGGCATGCACACATGATATACATGCATAGAGAGGTATTTCCTCATGTTGTACTATATCACATCATTCATGATTTCTCACACATTTTTACAGATGGGCATAGTGATGCATTTGTTTTACACGGGTTATCCGAAAGGAAAATGAAACATCTTAATTATTATTGAAAAGATTTTTGGGATAAATTATTATTTTCAAACTATTTATATTTTTGGGAAATTCGGCAAATGATTTGGGTTTTTACTGATGTATTTGAAAGGAAGAACTATTATTTTTGAAATCATGATTTGCGTGAGCATTTTATCTCTGAGTTACTTCCGGTATTATTTGCTTTATGTTGTTGTGGACTACTGGTTGTGGACCCGACCTTGGTAGAAGCTCGTCACTACTTTCAACCTATGGCTAGGTTTGTTACTTACTCAGTACATGGGGTCGGTTGTACTGATACTACACTTTCACACATTGCGTGCAGATGTTGGCTGCTGATTGTTGCTGTGCTCGATGGTTGCGGGACTTAAAGATGTACCTGCGTTCCTGTTGTAGCTGCCTCTTGTTCAGGGTAGCCTTAGATTTATAAAAGCTTTGTTTATGTATTATTCAAACATACTATGTATTTATTTCATTTCCGCTTTGTATACTCTATTCTTAGAAGCTCATGATTTGTACTACCAGTTCTTGGGGGATGTATAAGATTAAGATGCTTATTCACTTAAATTACTTTAATAATTGTTATTGGAATTGGATAATTGAAAGTTGGCTTACCTAGCGGGTTGGGTTAGGTATCATCACGACTAGTTGGATTTTGGGTCGTGACAGAATCCATGGTTGAGACGGATTTGGAGAGATTTGAGGGGGCGGCTAGGGTTTCTGTGGAGAGAGGAGAAGGTTAGAGAGGATTTGGGGGCGGCAGACGAGCGAAATAACGGTTAGGGTTTGGGTGAGGTTAATTTAAAAGGAGAGGATGAATGAGGGATGTTGATCTTGAAAGATCAACGGTCAGGATTAAAAATTTTAACGGGGCGGGTCGATTAACGGGTACCGATCGGGTTTTGGGTTAAGGGGTTGTTTGGCTTTGGACTAGGGTAATTGGGATGTGTATTTGAGTGTTTGGGCCATTCATTTGGTCCGAAATTGGTTTAAAAATTGGGTTGTTGTATAAATACCCAAACTTAATCATAAATAATTTATAAAAATAATTAATAAATAATAAAAAAATATTATTTGTGCACTAAAATGATTGAAAATAATAACTTAACATTATAAAGATAAAAAAAACTATTTTGGCACAAATAATGTAATTACACATGAATATAGGCTATTATTGCAAAATTTGTGAAATTAGCCTTAAAAATGCAAATGCAATTATAGAAACAATGAAGTAAAATATTATAAAACGTACATGTTGGTATAAATGATAAGTTTGGATGATTAAGTCATCACAAAATAATTTAAAAGATAATTATTAGATATTTATATAATACAAATGTAGAAAGAAATTGATTTAGAGCTTTAAAAATTATGGAGGCTGAACTATGGTTTCTGAGTTTCCTACATATCCCTGGTGTTACGGAAATCAGGCTGTGTGTAGTTCTGGATCCAACGGTGAACTGAACCGATGGAATTATTATAGGAATAGTCGTATGCTTCGGAAAGGCTCTTTTAGACAGGACAAAATCGTGAACGGATGTATCTTAGAATGGGTATCTAAACAGTTATCAAGTAAAAGTGCGTAACTGATGGTGTTTGGTTGCGTTTGGAATAATTGCAGGATATGAACGTTGAATGGAAACCGGAGCGAAGATTGCTCCCGTTAGGAGAACCGTTACTTCCTGGATTAACTGCAAAACATAAAACACGATGCACGCAAGTATATATGGATTTTTGCGAGAATTTAAACATGATGAAAATTCCCTTTGGACCATGAAAGTTTTCTTTGGACGGTGAGGATGATGTCCTTAGACCATGACGTCCTGGGCCATGTGATAAGGGATTCACAGGCCATGAAATGATGTCCACGGGCCATGAAAATGGTGCCTCTGAACCATGACGCCTTTGAATAATGATTTGCAATACTGAGAGATCCCCATGCCATGGAATGGTGTCTTCCGGCTATGTGGATGATGCCTTCGAACTATGATGTCTTTGGGCAAAATGGCGATATTTCAGCCTATGAAGTGCAAAGATGTGACGCTTGGTCACATGCGAAGATGAGACAAGACAAAGCTTAGTCTTGTGTAAGATGAGGGAAGTGTTAGCCCTAGGTGAACAGAGGATAGTGCTAGGTCTTAGATGGCGTAGTGGAGATAGTATTTAATCTTGAGGAAAAGGCAATGCTTAGCCGTATGCAAAAGGGGGAGGCAGGCCTTAGCCTTATGCAAAATAGGAGACAATGCTTAGTCTCATGCAAAGAAGGGGAAGCGGTGCTTAGCTTCATGCAAAATAGGAGACAATGCTTAGTCTTATGCAAAGAAGGCAGTGCTTAGCCTTGTGCAGTTAAGGAGGCAATGCTTAGCCTTATGCAGTTAAGGAGGCAAGGCTTAGCCTCATGCAAATAGGAGACAATGCTTAGTCTCATGCAAGGAAAGACAGTGCTTAGCCTTACACAAATAGGGAGGCAGGGCTTAGCCTCATGCAAGATAGGAGACAATGCTTAGTCTCGATGTAAGGAAAGGCAGTGCTTAGCCTTATGCAGTTAAGGAGGTAGGGTTTAGCCTCATGCAAAAAAGGAGGAAATGCTTAGTCTCATGCAAAGAAGGCAGTGCTTAGCCTTGTGCAATTAAGGCGGCAATGCTTAGCCTTACGCAGTTAAGGAGGCGATGCTTAGCAAATAGGAGACGATGCTTTATGAAAAGAAAGGAGACAATGCTTAGTCTCATGCAAGAAAAAGCAGTGCTTAGCCTTATGCAATTAGGGAGGCAGGGCTTATCCTCATGCAAAATACGAGACAATGCTTAGTCTCATGCAAAGAAAGGGGACAATGCTTAGTCTCATGCAATTAGGGAGGTAGGGCTTAGCCTTATGCAAAGAAAACGATGAGTGATAGTAGAGTGTTTCTTAACTGGAGATGCTTGGGATAGATAATCTGCTATCTTGAAGGTAGTGACCTGATGTTTCTACAGATATTATTTTCTTAATGTGCCTACATCCAAAGAAAAATTGTGAGTTTTGTAGGGGAAGGTTGGTTCGCGCTTTTGTCTGTTGCTTTGCTTGTGCTCCTATCTTGAGATCATGTTTGAGTCACCCTGGGTAACATCTGGCTGTTTATAGAAATAAAGTTTTTCGAAAGAAATGCGTGCATTTGATGAATATAGTTATTTAAAATATAGTAGTATGCAACATCGACTAAGTTAGATGAACCAATGACTATGACATATTTTAGAGACATTGCGGCTTCCTATCTCTAGAATTTTGAGGGTCCTCCTCAAAATTCTGCCCCAGTTTAAAAGCAATTCTTTGACTGTTCTGTGTATGACGAAGTTTGTTGGACTTGCTTTAGAATTTTGAGGGTCCTCCTCAAAATTCTGCCTCAGTTTCTGACCATGGCAAAAATGAAGATTTTATTGAGATGTGACCGAAGCCACAGGGCTGCCTACGTATCCAAACTTAAACGGGAATCAGGTCAAGCATAGTTCAGTTACATCAGATGAAGAAATGTAAACAATCTAAACATAGTATCTCTTGACTGCGTCTGAGTTGATAGGTTTTGGCCAAACTTCTCCATCCATCTCTACGAGTATGAGCGCTCCTCCTGTTAGTACTCAGTGAACCATGTAGGGCCCTTACCAATTAGGTGAAATTTTCCCTTTGGATTCATCTTGATGCGGGAAGATCCGCTTTAGAACCAATTGCCCTGATGTGAATTGTCTGGGCCTGACCCTTTTGTTGAAAGCTCTAGATATTCTATTCTGGTAAAGTTGATCGTGACATACTGCGTTCATTCTTTTTCCGTGAATGAGAGCCAGTTGCTCATAACGACTTCGTATCCATTCTGCATTACTGAGTTCAGCCTCTTATATGATTCTTAAAGAAGGAATTTCTACTTCAGTGGGAATGACGGCTTCAGTGCCATAGACCAACAAGTAAGGAGTTGCCCCAGTTGATGTGCGAACTGTGGTACGATATCCAAGTAGGGAAAATGGTAACTTCTCGTGCCATTATTTGTGATTATCTACCATCTTCCTTAATATCTTCTTGATGTTCTTATTGGTGGCTTCCACAACTCCATTCATTTGTGGCCTGTATACTGTGGAATTCTTATGCTTGATCCTGAAGGTTTCACATATGGATTTCATCAAATCACTTTTAAGGTTGGCGGCGTTGTTGGTGAAGATTGATTCTGGTGCCCCGAATCGACAGACAATACAATCCCTAACAAAATTTGCGATGACCTTTTTAGTTACAGCCTTATAAGTTGCGGTTTCAACCCATTTTGTGAAATAATCTATGGCCACCAGAATGAACTTTTTCCTATTTGAAGCGGCGGGTTCGATTGGACCGATGACATCCATCCCCCAAGCGGAGAAAGGCCAGGGGGCACTTGTTGCATTGAGTTAATTGGGTGGCACTCGTATCATATCCGCATGTACTTGGTATTGATGACACTTTTGGACATACCTGATGCAGTCCGTTTCCATAGTCATCCAGAAATATCCTGCTCTTAATATTTTCTTGGCTAAAACAAAACCATTCATGCGTGATCCGCAAGTTCCGGCATATATCTCTTCGCACAATTTGGATGTTTCCTCGGCGTCGACACACTGTAATAATCCTAGATCTGGAGTCCTTCTGTACAGAATTCCTCCACTTTGGAAGAAATGGTTTTTCTGAGTATGATTTGCGTGCTCCGGGTACTCTCATTTTGCCAAGTATTCTTTGACGTCATGGAACCACGAATTCCCATAAGTTTCTTCTTCAACATGAGCACAATAAGCTGGCTGATTATGGATCCCTACTGGAATAGGATTGATAAAATTCTTGTCTGGTGTTGTATCATGGAAGATAGAGTGGCCAACACATCTGCAAACTCATTCTGGATTCTCGGAACATGTTTGAACTCTATTGTTGTGAACCTCTTCATCAACTCTTGTACATAGTACAAATATGGCAATATTTTGGTATTCTTTGTAGCCCATTCTCCTAAAACCTGATGTACCAAAAGGTCTGAATCTCCAATTACCAACAATTCCTGAACGTTCATGTCAATGACCAACTTGAACCCCAAGATGCAAGCCTCATATTCTTCCATATTATTGGTACACGAAAATTTATGTTTTGCGGATACCGGATAGTGTCGACCCGTCTCTGATACCAAAACTGCTCCAATACCTACTCCTTTGAAGTTTGCGGCTCCATCGAAAAACATTCTCCAACCGTCATAGGTTTCGGTGATATCTTCTCCTACAAATGATACCTCTTCATCAGGAAAATACTTTTTCAGTGGTTCGTATTCTCTACCCACAGGATTTTCTGCCAAGTAATCTGCCAATGCCTGTCCCTTGACTGCTTTCTGAGTTACGTAGACGATGTCGAATTCACTTAATAGCATCTGCCATTTTTCCAGCTTCCCTGTAGGTATGGGTTTCTGGAAAATGTATTTCAAAGGATCCATCCTTGATATGAGATACGTGGTATAGGCGCAGAAGTAGTGCCTCAACTTTTGAGCTATCCACGTCAGGGCACAGCAGGGGCGTTCCAGTAAAGAATCGTGCTTGGTAGGGTGTGAACTTCTTACTCAGATAGTATATAGCCTGTTCATTTCTTCCTGTCTCGTCATGTTGTCCCAAGACACAGCCGAAAGCCCCATCCAGTATAGATAAATAGAGTAGCAGAGGTCTCCAGGTTCTGGTGGGACCAGAACAAGTGGTTTGGATAAATATTCCTTGATCTTGTCAAAAGATTTCTGGCATTCTTTGGTCCAACTTGTTGCAGCGTCTTTCTTTAACATTTTGAAAATCGGTTCACAGATCACAGTTGTGTCACGACCCAACTGGAGGGTCATGACTAGCACCCGGGCCATACTTGCCGAGCACCAACGTATATTTTATATAACCTTCCTTATTATATTTAAGGGCCGACAAGATCAATATAAATGGTAGACATGGATCATGAACATCCAACAATGAAAGATAATGGCATGAACATACATAACATGGGACGACAAGACTGTCAAGAAACTATATA
>AWOL01S0001061.1:0-29730 GCA_000715115.1 Nicotiana otophora | reverse complement strand
AACAACTCCAATTTGACCTTAATTTTCCACGAAATATCCCTTCAATTCTGCCACAAGAACAAGGAAGCGAAACTAGCAATTAATTCGGGTTTTTCGGCACTAGAATTACTTTAGAAGACATGAAATCACCTAGGGTTGATATTAAAAACTTGAAGGTGTATTTACAGAACATAAAACACTTAAAACAACCTCCCACACGAGCTGGAACAACACAAAAATCAGCAACAACAAGAAGAACAAGAAACTTACTAGCGCCACGGGATTCCCGACATTTGATTTGTGTTGTTTGCCCTTTGTTTGGGTCTTGGATCATGAGAGAACCTTGCGAGACTTTTTTTAGGGTTATAAGGTCTGAATATACTGAAAAATAATTACTTAAAACGGGTTTGAGGTATTTTATATATATCCATATGTCTTAAACCGCCTATGTGGTCCCCATTGAGAGCTGCTTTGCGCACTCTTGCAAAAATATGAATATCTCTCTATTCCAGATCGTATCGATGAACGGTTTAATGTGTTGGAAACTAGACTCATAGATCTTCAATTTGATAGGTAGATCACCCCATAATTCCAAGTACATTGGCTGAAAAATGTAGTAACAGTTGACCTAAAGTTTAAGTAAAATTATAAACGTAAGTTGCGACAACTTTTATCGACTTTTGTTTCATAACTCGCTTGACTTCAAGACTTATGATACGGATATTATATGATTAAAATACATTAAAACATGACCTCTTGGGACAATTAATCACCTCTAGTGTTACCCGAAAATACGGGTTACAACATCCTTGATTCGTTTAACTTCTAATACTTGTTAACCACTCTTATACACCCTTGTATCGTTTAAGACCAATAGGATTAACTTCTTATCATCTCAAAGATAATATCTTCTTGGATTTACGTCGATTAACTTACGGCATGATCTAAGGTATGCGAATTTGGGTTGTAACACTGGGTAATGTTGTCCTAATTATGAAATTAAGACTGCTCCAATTCCCACTCCTTTTAAATTTGCTGCTTCATCAAAGAACATTCTCCATCCTGGGTATGACTCTGCGATGTCTTCTTTGGGGAACAACACTTCTTCACCCGAAAAGTATGTAGTGAGAAGCTCGTAGTGCTTGTCCACTAGGTTATTTGCAAGGTGGTTGGTTAAGGCTTGTCCTTTGATGGCCTTCTGTGTAACGTACACAATGTCGAACTCGCTCAGAAGAATCTACCATTTGGCCAGTTTTCCTGTAGGCCTTGGTTTCTTAAAGATGTACTTGAGCGGGTCGAGCCTGGATATCAGATGTGTGGTGTATGCCGACATGCAGTGACTCAACGTCTAGGCGATCCAAGTCAAAGTGCAACAGGTCCACTCTATCAGAGTTTATTTGGCCTTACATGGTGTAAACTTCTTGCTTACGTAGTAGATAGCCTACTCTTTCCTCCTGGTCTTACTGTGTTGTCCCAACTCGTATCTAAATGCATTGTCCAAAATAGACAAGTGTTGTAATAGTAACTTTCCGGGCTCGGGGGGGGAGGGGGGGGGAACCAACACTGGTGGATTCGATAAGTACTCCTAGATCTTGTTGAAATCATTCTGACACTCTTCTATCCAGTTCATAGCAGAATCATTTTTCAGCAGCTTGAAGATAGGCTCGCAAATTACCGTAGATTGGGCTATGAATCTGCTGATGTAGTTTAATCTGCCAAGGAAACTCATCACGTCCTTCTTGCTCTTAGGCGGCGATAGGTCTTGAGTGGGTTTTATATTTGAAGGATCCAATTCTATCCCTTTCCTTCTCATGATGAAAACTAACAATTTTCTGGCGCGGACTCCGAATGAACATTTTACGGGATTCAACATCAAATTGTACCTCCCTAAACGTTCAAACAACTTCTTTAGGTCATCCAAATGCTCTACACTCTTTTGAGATTTGATGATGACATCGTCCACATATACTCGATCTCCTTATGGATCATGTCGTGAAAGAGGGTTGTCATGGCCCTCATGTAAGTAGCACCTTCGTTCTTGAGGCCGAACGACATGACTCTGTAGCAATAAACTCCCCATGGCATAATGAAAGTGGTCTTCTCTGCATCTTCTTCATGCATCAGGATCTAGTAATATCCGATGAAACAATCCACAAAAATGACTGTAGCTCGAGCTTTGCAAAATTGTCGATAAGGATATGAATATTTGGTAAAGGAAAATCGTCCTTTGGATTGGCCTTGTTAAGATCTCGTGAATGCACACATATCCTAATCTTCCCATCTTTCTTTGGTAACAGTACGATGTTTGCCAACCATGTGGGATAATTAGTGACTCTCACCATGTTTGTCTCTATCTGCTTGGTTACCTCTTCTTTTATCCTCAAACTCAAATCCGGCTTGAACTTTTTAGGTTTTTGTTTGACTGGCGGTCTGGTAGGATCGGTGGGCAATCGATCGTGATACAATGTCGGTACACAATCTTGGCATGTCGTCATGTGACCATGCGAACATGTGGATGTATTGTCGGAGGAGCTCAACCAGTTCTTCTTTCTGTTCTGCTTTTAGGTGAATGTTGATATGAGTTTTCTTCATGTCTTCTTCGCTTCCCAAGTTGATTAATTCTATCTCTTCAAGGTTAGGCTTTCCTGGCTTTCCAACTGCTCTATCTCTTGTGAGAGATGATCTGGTATCATGCTTTTATCATACTCCTTGTAGTCTAGATCATTTTGCTCAGGGGTTTCGTTACATATCATAATTGCAAAACGCGGGTTTTTATCGATTTGATTACTGAAAAGAAAAACTAAGTATAAATGAAGTGATAGATAAGTTTGCAAAGTTTTAAAGAAAGCAATTCTTTTATTTAATCAAAGGGGGAACTTCTAAGCGTTCGAGGAGGCAATTGGCAAAAGAGTACAGGCACAGTACATCCCTCAATTAACCGTGCATGTTTTTTACAAAATTACTACAATTTTACGCTACCAATACTCCCCGCGAACTAGAGTTTGGTTGATTGTCCAATTCTGTAAGTCCTCTCCTCGTTCGGCATCATGAATGGCCGATGTCTTGATATTAACTTTGTCGTAGTATTCCTCAATCATATAATAGAAGGTAATGATATCGGTGTGAAGCAATGGTACATTCAATGCTCCAAAAGTAGTCTCTTTTTCTGACTTAGCTGCCCAACAAAACCCCTAATAAACCTATTTATAGTGGGCTAAAAGTCAGAGCCAAAATTGGACAAAAATAACCCTGCAGAGCATTTATGCGACCACATACTGGTCGCAAATCATGCATGCGGTCCGCATATTATTCGAAATCATCGCATAATCTCATGTCTCCAAACCTAGCTCTTGACCGCATTTCAATTATGCGGTCTGCATATACATTATGCGACCGCATATTCCTCCGTATAAGTGCTTCTCAACTTTCTTGATTTCAGTTATGCGATCACTATACGCTCCACATAATCGTTATGCGACCGCATAATGGGTCGCATTTGTTTCTCTTCAGTTAACCAACAATCTGCTTCAGTCTGCGATGGTTATGCGATCCGCATATGCATTATGCGACCGCATACTTGCATCATTTCTGCCTTTTGGTGGCTTTTTGACTTCTTTTCCATGTTTTTGGGTCCTCAAGCCTCATGCACTGCAAAACACCAAAACTTCATAAGAATTAACTAAAAATGCATTGAAAGATGAGCTAAAGTCTATGTAATTTGTATCTAATGTGCCGAAATTCTACGGCACATCAACACCCCCAACTTAAACTCTTGCTTGTCCTCAAGCAACTAGAACAAAATTTATCCTATTCTAAACTCTTACCGACAATTCACGAACAGTTGTGACCGAAGATGGTATTGACTGTCAGTTAACAAACATGTAACTTCATTTATTGACCCTTCATGGAAGACAAATATCACTTAACAATGCGACTAATCAACTTGTAAACTTTGAGCCTCAACCAAATTGACAAAATGTTACTCACATCTAAGTTCACTCGCATTCTACTTCAAGAACCTAACTTCTTTTAAATCTTGCAGTTCATGCGCGCTCATAACAAAGAAAATCCCCAACTCACACATATTTACAGGGGATGCAATCAAACACTCTTTCACTCGGAACGAAAGCTACATGTTACAAGTATCAGTCCATATGCTTGCCCTTATTTTAACTTGTTCCTATCTTAGGAATGATTGTCTGAAGATCAACTAGGACTTTTCACAGGTTGTAATGTAGGTTTCGGGACGGGTTGGATGAATATATGGGAATGTAATGGCTATATCCTCCTTGAACTCTACATATACGTTTCTTCTTTACTACATAGCATTGATTGACCTCGAGTTACCGACAACGAATCACCTCAAAGTGTTTATTCAATTTCTACAAGACTCCATTTTTCTCTTTTCTTTTTTTTTCTTTTTTTTATATAAAAGCATTTCTTTTCGGAGCTTGAGTTTCTTCATATATATACACTTTGAGGAACCATAATTGTTTCTTCTACATATAGTGTCAACCTTTCCAATCTCCACTTTGTACCGGCACCCCCAACTTAGGCTTTTAACCTCATTCTTACTCGTTCAAGGAGGGTTAGGTTCAAAAGAAGGAATTATTTCACAATGGGGTAAATGTTTGTAACGTGGTAGCCAAAGAAACGGTTAAAGGCTCAACGGGGGTAACTAGGGTAATTTATGTACCGGGGAGGTCAAATTTTGGTCAAAATTAGCTAGCCATCATAAAGATAGCCTAAGATCATCTCAGCACCCAACCATTTGCCTGAGATTTGCACAAAGAAACCAACCAGGCAAGTTCTAGACATCACAAATTAAGTATGCACATCATTTACACAAATCTCACTCACTCACGATGCATGAACTCTTTGACTCAACATAGTTTAAGCCTTCAAGTAAATGCAGGGCAACTCACAGCTTTTATCACATAATATGTAAGATTCTGAGTAAACATAAAGTCAAAGAGCGAGCCTCAAGTTCACCAGAATGACTAACCATACAATGTCAAAGAAGGAAGGGTACAATTTATTCACCAAATATTTCCTTACATGCTTGCAACTAGACAATCACACCAAACAAGTCAAAACGTTCCATGCTATTTTCATGGTTCTACTATTACACCCTTGGAAAAGAACTTGGCGAAGAAAAACCAAGGGGAAGTTTTATTACTAGCTACCAGTCTATACTATTAAAGAAAAAGGATTTAAAGAAGAGGGATTTATGAAAAGGGATTTCATACAACTATTTACGCAAAATATCTACCCCACCCCCAACTTTAAGAGCATGCATTGTCCGCAATGCAGAAAAATTGAAAAGAAACGTTTAGGGGCTTCCTGGGGCGCACTAGGCGCTTGGAGGGTCTAGAGCATGCTGGGCAACTGTGGGATCAACTGCAGACTCTGTAGCACTAGCAAGCGGAACCTCAAAATATGTGGTAGTGGTCTCTGAGGCTGGAGCAGGAAGCTTCACATGCTGTATGGATGAAGCAGGAGTTTGGGAGCTGCTGGACTCTCCTAGTGATGCCTGTGGGGTAACTGGATGTGCCATGGCGACCATGTGAGCAAGTGAATGTGCAATTGCTTTTTGCACGTCTGCTTCCTCTGCAACCTGAGCCTTTGTAGAAGCATCCTCTGTAGAAGCAGCCACCTGCTTACCCTTATAGTCTCGCTGACCCTCAATTTCCTCTGCCAATGCTTCCTCATCGGTTTCCTCATCTTCAGTCGCTCCGTCAGCAGATTCTCCTTCCGACTCTCCGGAATCCTCCTCTAAGGAAGTGTCAATGTGGACAATGGCATCTGGAGTCTTTGAAGTCTCCGCACCTTGTGCCTCCGGGTCTGTCATGAGGTTGGAGAAGTCCAAATTTAGGCCCGGAATGGAGGTGCTTGTACCCTGCTAACCGCCCTCCGAAAGGAGAGAAGTCAAATCGAATTCTAAGTTCTTCAGCTTGTGTAGCTCTGTTTTTAGCTTAGTAACATCTTTCCTAAGCTGTGGCATATCTCCCACCTCGCCTCGCTCGACCTTTTCAAGTCGCACTTCAAAGTGCGTAAGGAGATCTTCATATGATTTATGCTGTTGTTGAAGCACACTCATTAATGCTTGGATGGGACTCGATGCTTTCTTGATGAGTATTGGTAGTTCCTTTGTCAGCCGGTCTTCCTTAGCGTTGGCATGCTGGGCTAGTAGACCCAGCTTTGCGCTAGCTGGCAAGGAAAAAGGTGGCTATGCACTGCTTGGCTGAGGCTGAGGAGTGGCCGAGGAATCAGCGGGAGTAGTAGGAGCAACAAGAGTGTCAGGCATTAATGGAAGAGCAGGTGCATGTGCTGGTGAGTCTGATGCATGAGGGAATGAGGTCTCGAGCTGGGTGTTCGTCTCCTTGTCTACTATATCACTTAGCCGAGTGATGTCAATGTACTGGAGAGCCTTCTCCATACGATTATGCTTCGGGACAGGTGGAACGCTTACAGCTTTGCAAAGAGCCGTGATCAAACATGGGAAAGGAAGAGAGGTTTGCTTTTGGTTTGCCCTGATTCCCAGCTCCTTGAAGATAATGTGTCCCACATCAATCTTGATGTCCGACATGATGCATGCAATTATGAGAGCCTTTTCAATGTTGATGTCTATCTCATTCCTAGTCGGCGTCAAATGGGAGCAAACAAAGCTGAGCCAATATCGGGCCTCCTGGGTGAAATCCCATTTGTAAATCTTGTGGCGCGGGTCAATTCAGGAGGGGGTTCCCTTTGCTATGACAGATGCTATCCAAGCATGCTCGTTATCTTTGTTGGTTACTTTTTTATCATTTTCAGCTGTGCCTGATGACCAATCTTCAAAGAATAGATCATTGATTATGCCTACGTCACAGAAAATCTGAACCCCTCAAACTAGATCGAAGTCCAAAAATATCTTATTCTGCCTTTGCTCAGCATTTCTTGAGGCAGCATAAGAAGCATAGAACTCCCTCATAAGTGTTTCATTGTAATCATCTAGGGCATCCATGAAGAATTCCCATTTCGTCTTCTGAATGTTTTCAAGTATGTGAGGGTAGTTCTCTTTCAGACCTTTCAGTCTTAACTGCTTCTCCTCGAGAATGTTTCTCTTTTTTATCCCCTCTTTGTATAGGTTCCATGAGCATGGGACCCCAAAGCTCGAATCTTCCCCGCTCTTCCTCCTTGCTTCACCTTGTAGGTCAACTAATGGCAGGATGCCCGTCTGTGCCCCCTCCTCTTCAGACTGGGAGGAGTGCTTAGAAGTGTTGCGGGTGGTTTCCGGCTGTTGACGTTTAGACTGTTGTGCTTGTTGGTTCGGAGCAACTCTTTTCTTTCCACGAGCAGGGTGTGATCGTATTGCAATAGATTTCCTTGGTGCCATTCTTGCAATAAAACAATGTGTAAGTGGTGGGCATAGCATAAAAAGTATGTGGAGTAAAAATAACAGAGATAAACAATTTATGCGATGGTCTCATACCCACTATGCGGACCGCAAACGTATCGCAGAATTTCACACCCCAAACTTAAGGGAATATGCGATCACAAAAACCACCGCAAAACTAGTTTTGCGACCGCAAAGGGATTGCAGAATTGCACACACGAAAGGTAGTTTAACTGATTGTATTTGCGGTAGCTATGCGGTCCGCAAAACACATGCGGTCGCATAATTTCAAATCACTAGGCCTTCTAGGGTCTTGTTTGTGACGACTTTGCGGATCACAACCCAATTATGTGGGCCTCAAAGATCATCCTCTTAGGTCAACAATGGTCAACCCTCCCACCTACACAATTCCCTACACTCGCAGGCAAAAATATAACCACCAATCGCCCACACAGGTACTTACCACACATGTTTGAGAACAGAAATGAGATATAGAGTTCAAATGATGGACATTATGCAATGAATCCACAAGAAAAAGAAGATAAAAAAGTGAAAGAGTCACATACCAGATATCGGGGCAAGACGAAGGTGAAATCTGAGTTATGAGCGAGGTAAATTCCTTAATTTCGATCCTTGATATGTGATCTGTGTGCGTGATTAAAATATTTTTGGCTTTTCTTTCGTTTCTTTTGTTTTTTTGTGTTTTTGATTTTGTGAGAGTTGTTAAGTGTTTGTGTGTGAGTGGGGTTGACAGTATGCGAAGGGTTAGGGATTTATACCTGGACGTTTTGCGGTGGGCAAGTAGTCGCATATGTGTTATGCGATGATTTTAGAGCTGCGTTATTTTACCTCCATTCTGCGATGCATTCTGCGGTCGCATAACTGCTATACGGACCGTAGAACTTGAACTCTTACTGCAGTTTTTAGACTCAAGTTCCCTAAATTCTCTGACGGTGTTTGCGACAACTATGCGGTTCGCAAAGTCATTATGCGACCGCATAGTTTCCCAAAACCCTTGATCCACCATTTTTGCTTTAGTCCTTGCACTCTGTTTCATGGTAAATTGGGCTACCTGCACTCTAATACACACGTCAACCTGTTCAATCACTATCAACTAAAACAAAATAGTTTTACCACATGGGTTGCTTCCCAAGAAGCGTTTGATTTAACGTCGCGGCACGGCGATGTTGTTCCCTTTTGGGCTACTCAGTGGTGGGGGTTGGAATATCCTTAAGAGTAATTTTCTCTACCAAGTTCTTGTCTCTTGTTGTGCCCAGGTAATGCTTAACCCATTGGCCATTTACTTTGAAAGTGCAAAGTCCGTCCTCCGACTCTAATTCAATAGCACCGTAAGAGGACACATTCACAATTTTGAATAGGCCAGACCATTTGGATTTGAGTTTTCCCGAAAATAACTTGAGTCTCGAGTTGAAGAGCAAGACCAAGTCACCAGATTTGAAATCCCGCTTCAAGATCTTCTTGTTATGAACAAACTTCATTCGTTCCTTATACATGACTACACTCTCATAGGCATGGAGATGGAATTCTTCCATTTCATTGAGTTGTGTCATTCTCAGATTAGCAGCTTCAGCCCAGCCAAGATTCAACCTTTTCAGAGCCCACATGACTTTGTGTTCAAGCTCGACGGGAAAATGACACGCCTTACCAAAGACTAACCGGTATGGTGAGGTGCCAATGGGAGTCGTAAATGCGGTGCGATATTCCCACAATACATCATCTAGGTTCCTTGACCAGTCGGTCCTGTTTGCATTGACAGTTTTTGCTAGGATATATTTAATCGCCTTGTTGGAAACTTCAACTTGATCACTCGACTAAGGATGATAAGGTGTGTCCACCTTATGCTTTACGCCATACTTTTTGAGCAGCCCGGTGAAAGCCTTGTTGCAGAAATAAGAACCACTATCACTAAGGATGGCTCGGGGAGTACCACACTGCGTGAAAATGTTCTTCCTTAAGAATGCGGTCATACTCCTTGCCTCATTGTTGGGCAAGGCGATTGCCTCAACCCACTTGGAGACATAGTCCACTCCCACCAAGATATATTTCATGCCATAAGAACTCACAAAGGGACCCATAAAATCAATCCCCCACACATCAAAGATCTCGACCTCTATTACAAACTTCATAGGCATCTCATGCCTTTTAGAGATTGATCCTTGCCTTTGACATTGCTCACAAGCCTTGACCATTTGATTCGTGTCATGGTAGATAGATGGCCAATAATAGACACATTCAAGCACTTTCGCGGTCGTCCGATTTCCTCCATGATGACCCCCAACCGGGGAGTCATGGCATGCTTTGAGAATTGGCATTACTTCATCTTCCGGAACACATCGCCGAATGATGTTGTCGGCACAAATACGAAACAAGAAGGGCTCCTCCCAATAGTATTGCCTACACTCCCNTTCATAGGCATCTCATGCCTTTTAGAGATTGATCCTTGCCTTTGACATTGCTCACAAGCCTTGACCATTTGATTCGCGTCATGGTAGATATATGGCCAATAATAGCCACATTCAAGCACTTTCGCGGCCGTCTGATTTCCTCCATGATGACCCAACCGGGGAGTCATGGCATGCTTTGAGAATTGGCATTACTTCATCTTCCGGAACACATCGCCGAATGATGTTGTCGGCACAAATACGAAACAAGAAGGGCTCCTCCCAATAGTATTGCCTACACTCCCGCAAGAACTTTTTCTTTTGATATGTTTCTAATCCATCGGGGACAATGTTGCTAAACAGATAGTTAGCAATATCTGCATACCAAGGAGCAAATGTGTCAGACAATGACAATATGTGCTCATCTGGAAAAGCATCATTGATGTCAAAGTTCTCTTTTGGCCTCCCTGCTTCTTCAAGCCTAGATAAGTGATCCGCAACTTGGTTTTCTATCCCTCTCCAATCCTTGACTTCAAAGTCAAACTCTTGCAACAAAAGGACCTATCGAATCAATCTTGGCTTGGCATCCTTCTTCGCCATAAGATAGCGAAGAGCAGCATGATCAATGTAGACTATCACCTTGGATCCTAACAAATAGGCCCAAAATTTTTCAAAAGCATAGACAATGGAAAGCAATTCTTGCTCGGTCATAGTATAATTCATTTGAGCACCATTGAGAGTCTTGATTGCATAGTAGACAAGATGAAGGATTTTGTTATGCCGTTGACCAAGCACCGCCCCAATGGCTACACCACTGGCATCCACATGAGTTCAAATAGAAGAGACCAATCAGGTGTGACAATAATAGGTGCCGTGGTGAGCTTTTCTTTCAACTCCTCAAATGCTTTGAGACACTTTTCATCAAATACGAACGTAGCATCTTTTTCAAGGAGCTTGCACATGGGGTTTGCAATTTTGGAGAAGTCCTTGATAAAATACCTATAGAAGCCGGCGTGCCCCAAAACACTTTGGACACCATTTACTGAAATGGGTGGAGGGAGCTTAGAAATGATTTCAATCTTTTCTAGGCCAAACTCTATGCCTTGTTTGGATATTTTGTGGTCCAAAACAATGCCCTCATCTAGCATGAAGTGGCACTTTTCCCAATTTAGTACAAGGTTTGTTTCTTCACATCTTTTGAGCACTTGTATAAGGTTGTCAAGACAATGCTCAAAGGAATCACCCACTACAGAGAAGTCATCCATAAACACTTCTAGGAAATATTCCACCATGTCCGAGAAAATTGACATCATGCACCGTTGGAAGGTAGCCAGAGCGTTGCATAGCCCAAATGGTATCCGGCTAAAAGCAAAAGTCCCATATGGGCATGTGAATGTTGTCTTCTCCTTATCTTCCAATGCAATGTTGATTTGGTTATAGCCAAAGTATCCATCCAAAAAGCAATAAAATGACCTTCCCGCTAGCCGATCAAGTATTTGATCAATAAAAGGCATAGGGAAATGGTCTTTGCAAGTGGAACTGTTGAGCTTTCGGTAATCCATGCAAACTCTCCATCCGGTCACAGTCCTTGTTGGGATGAGCTCATTTTTCTCATTTTGGATAACGGTCATGCCTCCTTTCTTTGGCACACATTGCACCGGGCTCACCCAAGAATTATCGGCAATGGGGTAGACTACCTTGATGTCTAACCACTTGATGATTTCCTTCTTTACCACCTCCTGCATGGACGGGTTTAATCTTCTTTGGTGTTCCACACTAGGTTTGCTTCCTTGCTCCAATTATATTTTGTGCTCACAGATTCCGACGGGAATCCCTCGGATGTCCGCTATTGTCCACCCAATGGCTTGTTGATGTTCCCTTAGGACATTCAATAAATGATCTACCTACACATCATTCAACAAGGAAGAAATGATTACCGGTAAAGTATTATTAGAGCCAAGAAATATATACCTTAAGTGTGGTGGAAGTGGCTTGAGTTCAAGTTGTGGCGGCTCAATAAGTGAAGGCTTTGCTGGGGGAGTGGCTCTATTCTCTAAGTCAAGAGAAAGCTTCTTTGGTGCGTAAGTGTAAGACCCACGTCCTTCTAATGCATTCATCGATTCCATGTACCCCTCCATGGTTTCACCACCGAAAGTTACCAATATCGCCGCCAAAGCCTCACCTAGACATTCTTCTTCCATCTTCATTTCACTTGCGTCCTCTACCTCATCAACAAAATCAATGACTGAGATGCCTTCATATGCATGTGGCAACTTCATACCCTTATTTGCTTGGAAAGTGACCTCTTCATCATTAACTCGGAACTTGATTTCATTTCGTTCCGAATCCATAAGTGCTCTTTCGGTAGCAAGGAATGACCGCCCCAAGATGATAGGGATTTCTTTGTCAACGGCACAGTCAAGGATCACAAAATCGACCGGAAGGAGGAACTTTCCCACTTTCACTAGGACATCATCTATAATTCCCACTGATGTTTTGACTGAACGATCGGCCATTTGCAACCTCATGCTTACAGGTCTCTGCATGCTTAACCCCGCTTGCTTGTAAATGATAAGTGGCATCAAGTTAATGCTAGCCCCATTGTCACAAAGAGCCCTTGCAAAATCTCGCAAGCCAATAGTGCATGGAATGGTGAATGCTCCCGGGTCTTATTTCTTTTCAACGGTGGTTGTTACAATAATGGAGCTAAACCGGTGAGTCACATTCACCACTTCATTCTTGGTGGTTCTTTTCTTGGTTATCAAGTCCTTTAAGTATTTAGCAAAATCCGGCATCTCTTGAAAGGCTTCCACAAATGGTATGTTCACCGACAATTGCTTGCGAATGTCATAGAATTTCTCGAATTTGCTATCATCAACCCTCCTAGAAAGTCTTTGAGGGAACAGAGGGGAAGGTCTAGGAATTTCTGCTACAGCTTTTGGTGTCTCTTTTGCCTTTTCCTTTACCCTTTTATGATTTTCTTTTTGGACTTTTACTCCTTTTGGGAGCTTTTCAACTTCAATAACAATACGCACTTCAACTTGTGCTTCAACCTCTTGCTCAAGATCATCTACTCCAACAATTTGTTCATTTTCTCCTTGAAGTACCTTTCCGCTTCGCGTGGTGATTGCCATGCAATGAGAAGTTGGACCACTCCCATTTCCTTTAGGGTTTGCAATTGTGTCCCTTGGGAGTGTGCCCTTCGACTTTGGATTATGCTCTCTTGTCAAATCTCTCATTTGCATTTCCAGCTTTTGTGTGGATGCGGTGTATGACCCCACAAGTTCGGCCATGTTTTTCATTGTAGTGTCGCCTCTTTCTTGATTTTGCAATATTCTTTCAAGTATGCTTTCCAACTTGGACTCACTTGAAGAACCTTCCTTATAATACGATGCCCCTTTTGTGGAACATAGGGGTTTGAACTCCGGTTTGCATAGTTGTTGTTGTTGCTCCAATTACCTTGACTTGATCCACCTTGATCATTGCGCCACTGTTGATGGCCTTTCCCTTGCAGGTCAGGCCTCTATTGATTTTGTTGGCGATAACCACCTTGAGAATTATGGACATAGTTTGCCTCCTCGAAATCTTTGTTTGACAAGGGTTGCACATCTTCTACAACATTTACCTTTTTAGTTTGGTTTTCAGCGAACATCTTGGTTAACACATTAATGTTTGTGGCAAGATCGGCAATTACTTGATCTCTCTCTTGGTTCTCCTTAATCATGTTGTTCAAATAAGGAGTACCATATGCAATTCCACCTGTGGTATCTTCCGAGTGCCAAGCTTGATTATGTTCTGCCATCTTGTCGAGAATTTGTGTGATCCTTGTGAATGTTTTATCCATAAAAGATCCATCCGCCGCATTCTTTGCTATGGATTGGTTCAACTGATCCAAACCCATGTAAAACTTTTCTAACAAGATTGTGTCCGGAAAACCATGATTAGGCAACCTCACTAGATATAGCTTGAACTGATCCCACACCTCATGTAGGTGTTCTCCCGGTAGTTGCTTGAAGAAGAAAATTTTATCCTTGAGCTCGGATTTCTTGCTTTGTGGGAACCATTTGGCTAGGAAAGCACGAACTAGTTCAGGCCAACAGTTAATGGAGTGAGGTGGTAGATTTTGGATCCATTTCTTGCCTCTCCAACTAGTGAGTACTTGAATACCCTCAGTATTAGGGCATCATCTGACACGTTGTTCTGTTTGTGCATCGCACACACACCCAAGAAGTTTCTAAGATGTTGTGTTGGATCATCATCGGTAGAATTCCTAAAAAACCCCTCTGCTTTAAGCATTAGGATCAAACCATGTTCCACTTTGAAGGTAGCAGCCTCAACTCGCGGAGGGACAATGGCATTTGTGTCCTCAATGTACTCATCTATATCCTCAAAAGGATTCTCTTCTTCGTCATACTCTGCCATGTTTATCTAGCACACCAAGCAAATCAAGCAAAGTGTGATGGAATAAAAATGTGAATTAAAGCACACACCAAATAGTAATTTCAAGACCGTATTCCCCGGTAACGGCGCCAAAATTTGATACACTCAAATTACACCTTAATAAATAGTGTAATGCGGTCGATGTCAAATATAATAACCCAACTAGGTTGGGGTCGAATCCCACAGGAAATAGGTGTGAAAAGGTTACTTGAGTAGTGTGAAACTTGACTTAATTTGTAATTCTGTTGCGTTAGCTAAAAAAAAGAATGTTGTAATTGAGTGAAATGAAGACAAGTAATTAACTTGATTAAGAAAACCAAGGTTGTGTCGCCATTGATGGAATGTAATGCTACCGCTGTTAATATGATGTATTTCTAATGGAAGGTTCTTTGATATGAAAATGATTTCTAAGTGACTACCCAATATTTCCCAATAGTTGGGTAATATCTACTCTTTAAGATTTTCCCAAATGTAAAAGAGTTACGATTGAAAATAACCAATTTATGCCAAATAGATCCCACTCATTCCTAGGCGATTCCATTAAATAAGGGTTAAAGCCTTGAGTTTTTGATACTCAATTCTACCAAACCCTAGCCCACTTTTCCAAGTGAAGATAGAGTAAAATGGAATTAGTTAATGTTTGCAACCACTAATATCACATGAAGCATAAGAACTGAATAAATATCAACCAACCATTATATATATATTTAATGGTAAACACCCATTAATGTTACACCCATCTAGGGTCCACAACCTTAGTAATTAAAACTAGCTACATATACTGAAATCTAAGAACAAAGCAATAAATAGAGTCATAAAGCTTATAAAGGTACAAAATTCTTTCTTCAAAAGTCTCCAAAGCAATGGTGCATTCAATGCTTCAAAAGTAGTCTTTGTTTTTGACTTAGCTGCCCCACAAAAACCCTAATAAATCTATTTATAGTGGGCTAAAAGTTGGAGCCAAAATTGGACAAAAATAACCCTGCAGAGCATTTTTGTGACCACATAGTGGTCGCAGATCACGTATGCGGTCCGTATATTATTCGAAATCATCGCATAATCTCATGTCTCCAAACCCAGCTCTTGACCGCATTTCAATTATGCGGTCCACATATACATTATGCGACCTTATATTCCTCCGCATAAGTGCTTCTCAGCTTTATGGATTTCAACTATACGGTCCGCATAATCGTTATGTAACCGCATAATGGGTCGCATTTTTTTCTCTTCAGTTAACCAACAATCTGCTTCAGTCTGCGATGGTTATGCGGTCTATATATGCATTATGCAACCGCATACTTGCATCATTTCTGCCCTTTTGTGGCTTTTTAACGTCTTTTCCATGTTTTTGGGTCCTCAAGCCTCATGCACTGCAAAATGCCAAAACTTCATAAAAATTAACTAAAAATGCATTGAAAGATGAGCTAAAGTCTATGTAATTGGTATCAAATGTGTCGAAATTCTATGGCACACCACACACCATGAAGACGGACAATCTTATGAATATAAATCTGAGCCAGCTGCTATAAAGAATAGGTAGTCATAACTGGAATAAAGTGTGCAGACTTGGTCAGTCTGTCCACAATAACCCACACTGCATCAAATATCCTCAAGGTCAGTGGAAGTTCAACTACAAAATCCATAGTGATATGCTCCCACTTCCACTCCGAAATATAAACCCTCTGAAGCAAACCACCAGGTCTCTGATGCTCGTACTTCACCTCCTGACAGTTCAAACACCGAGTACCATACTCAATAATATCTTTATTCATTCTTCGCGACCAACAGTGTTGCCTCAAATCCGTATATATCTTCGCGACACCCGAATGAATGAATACCGCAAACTATGGGCCTCCTCAAGTATCAACCCTCGTAACCCATCCATATTTGGAACACAGATCCGACCTTGCATCGTCAATACCCCATCATCTCCCATAGTAACCTCCTTAGCATCACCGTGCTGCACCGCGTCCTTCAGGATAAGCAAGTGGGGATCATCATACTGACGTGCCTTGATGTGCTCGAACAAAGAAAACTGTGAAACCATGCAAGCAAGAACCCAACCACGCTCCAAAATATCCAACCTCACAAACCGATTGGCCAAAGCCTGAACATCCAATGCTAACAGTCTCTCCCCAACTGGAATATACACAAGACTCCCCATGCTCTCAGCCTTCCCTCAAGGCATCGACCACCACATTGGCCTTCCTCGGATGATAAAGAATGGTGATATCAAAGTACTTTAGCAACTCTAACCACCCCCGCTGCCTCAAGTTCAAATCCTTTTACTTTTACAAGTGGTGAAGACTCCTATTATCTGTGAACACCTCACAAGACATGTGATAGAGATACTACCTCCAAGTCTTCAATGTGTGAACAATGACTGCCAACTCCAAATAATGTACATGGTAGTTATTATCATGGGGCTTCAACTTACGCGAAGCTTAAGCGATCACTCTACCCTCCTGCATAAACACACATCCAATGCCAATCCATAAGGCATCACAATAAACTATATAAGAACCTGTCGAAGGCAAAATTAGAACTGGAGCTATAAGCAAGAAAATTTTGAGCTTCTGAAAGGTCTCTTCACACTCCTCAGACCACCTAAATAGGGAACCCTTCTGGGTCAATCTAGTCAAAGGTGCAACAATGGACAAGAAACCCTCCACAAAACGACGATAATACTCTTCCAAACCAAGGAAAATCCGGATCTTCCTAGCAGAAGACGATCTGGGCCAACTCTGAACTTCCTCAATCTCCTTGGTATCCACTTTAATCCCCTTATTGGACACCCACGTGTCCAAATATCGCCACCGAATCAAGCCAAAACACACACTTGGAGAATTTAGCATATATGTTTTTCTCCCTCAAAGTCTGAAGCACGATCCTCAGATGCTTCTCATGATCCTCATGTATGCGTGAATACATCAATATATCATCAATAGAAACTATGACGAAGGAATCAAGATACGACTGAAACACATTGTTCATCAAGTGTATAAAGGATGTTGGGGCATTGGGCAGCCCAAAAGACATTACCAGAAACTCATAGTGACCATAACTAGTCCTGAAAGTCATCTTCAGAATATCTAAATCCCGGACCTCAAATCAATATTCGAGAACCCTAACACCCTGAATTTGATCAAATAAGTCATCAATGCACGGTAGCGGGTGCTTGTTCTTAATAGTAACCTTGTTCATCTCCCTGTAGTCAATACACATCCTCATAGTACCATCCATCTTCTTCACAAATAGAACCACTGCACCCCAAGGTGACACACTAGGTCTTATGAAGCCCTTATCAAGTAGCTCCTACAACTGTTCCTTCAACTCCTTCAACTCTATAGGTGCTATGCGATACGGTGAAATAGAGATAGGCTGAGTGCCCGGCACCAGATCAATACAAAAATCAATGTCCTTATCAGATGGCATGCCTGACAAGTCTACTGGAAACACATATGGGAAGTCTCTCACTACAAGAACTGGCTCAACTGTAGGAGTATCAACACTAACATCCCTCACGAACGCCAAGTACGCCAAACATCCCTTCTCAACCATCCGTTGAGCCTTCAAGTGTGAAATCACTCTACTGGGAACATGATGCAGAGAGCCTCTCCACTCCAACCCCGGCAACCCCCGCATCACCAACATCACGGTCTTAGCGTGACAATCAAGGATAACGTGATATGCGACAACCAATCCATGCTGAAAATCACGTCAAAATTAACCATGCTAAGTAATAAGAGATCAATTCTCGTCTCATAACCTCCAATGGTCACCACACATGACCGATATACATGGTCCATCACAATAGAATCACCCACTGATGTAGACACATGAGCAAGCATAACTAAAGAATCATGACGCATATCCAAATAACGAGCAAAGTATGATGACACATATGAATAAGTGGAATCAGGATCAAATAATACTGAAGCATCTCTGTGGCACACTGAAACAATACTTGTGATCATAGTGTTAGAAGCAACTAACCCTGGTTTGGCAATAATTGCATAGAAATAGGCCTGACAACCACCTGACTGACGTCCCCTGCGGGGGTGGCCTCGACCCATACGACCTCCGCCATGAGCTGGCTGAGCGAGTGGTGTAGAAAATGGAGCATTTGTGAGAATCTGGCCTCCCTACTGCACTGGACCTGTGTTATGACAGGGTCAATACTTCTTCACATTCCCTAACTCTCCACGGTCATAGAAACCTCGATATAGGAATGACTGTAGGGCCTGAATCGGACCCCGAGAACTAGAATAACCACTAGTAGAACCCGATACTGATGAACCTTGAGGTGATGGAGCACGATACGAGCTTTGATCTGGGAGTGCTCAGAAATACGACTGAAACGAACGAGTGTTGTATGCATCGTGGCTAGCTGATGAATCACGAGGAACCTGATGAGCCATCCGAGCAAGACTAAAAGGACGACCTATGTTGTGATGTGACTGACTTCTAGATGAGGCACTACTAAAACCACCTAACCTACTGCGCCTTTTGTCCTCCCGCTCCTCGTGCTCAAGCTTGCGAACCTACTCCAAGCGCCTAGCGATCTCAACCACCTAATCAAACCTAGCATTTGTCTCGGCCTCTTGAGCTAAACTGTAATATAGGCAATAGTTAAGGCCATCAATGAACCTCCTGATGCTCTCTCTCTAAGTGGGAACCAACCATATAACATGACGGGCCAAATCTGCAAACCTCATCTCGTACTGAGTCACAATTATATCTCCCTAGCATAGCTGCTCAAAACCTCTATGCAGCTCCGTTCTGCGAGTTGGGGAACAAAATTCTCTAAGAAGACATCTAAGATTTCATGCAATAAAAGTGGTGTTGCGCTAGCTTGCCTACCCAACTTATAAGCCTAACACCATTTATAGGCTGCTCCTATCAGTTAAAAAGTAGTAAATACAACTCCACTGATGTCCAAAATACCCACAAAGCAAATAACCGCTGACACCGGTCTTGAAAATACTGAGCATCCTCCAATTCTCCCTATTGAACTTGGGCGGATCAAGCTTTCTAAACTGTTCCAACCTCCTCTTCTCCTCATCATTCATAGGTGGAGCAACCTCGGCCCGAACAGCAATAACTGTCGGAACTGGTAACACCCTTGGAGTTTGATAACCCTGAGCTAGCTGCTCTGGAGTACGAGTGGTGGAAGTCTGGGCTCGTCCCCCGGTCTATGAGGTAGCTTGGTGCAACTGGCATCGCAATAGCCTGAGCCAAGCGTATACATACACTAAAAATCTGAGCTAAAGCCTCATGAAGACCAAGTATCACAATAGGTACCGCCGGTGTCCGAGGTGGTCCCACCGACTCAATAGTATCCGAAACCTGCTCCTCCACTAGAGCAACTGGTGTCTTAATAGGTGTTGCTCTAGCTGGAATGCAAACTCCTCCTCAGCCTCTACCTCGGCCCCGACCTTTTGCGATCCTGACTGGTGGTACTGATGCCTGATCAGTTGATCGTGTCCTCACCATCTGTGAGAGAATAGAAGAATAAAGGTTTAGACTTTGGAATTAACAAATCCACATGACAATAATGCAAGAAAGTGAAGTTTCCTAATAATTTGGTAGCCTCTCGAAAATAAGTGCAGGCGTCTCCGTACCGACCCACAAGACTCTACTAAAGTTTCTCATGACTCGTTAGACCTAAGTAACCTAGTGCTCTGATACCTACTTGTCACGACCTAACTTCTACCGGAGCCATGACAACATCTATTACTACTTTCTAGGCAAGCCAACAGTTCTACAATAATAGTAAATTCAATAAAATAGAATTTAATAAACTCAATAGTGGAGATATTAGAAAATAACAACGAAACAACAGTAATACTTCTACAACCATCCCAAAGATCTAGAGTCAATGAGTACATGAGCTCTACCGAATATCAAAATACAAGGCCGAAGCCTTAATACAACTATGTGAAAAATAGAACATCAATAACATGCATAAATGAAAGATAACTTCAAGGTCTGCGGACAACATAACAACTACCTCGTAGTCTCCCAAAGCTGGTACCCGCACAACTCAAGAATCAATGCGTCCAGAAGTACTTGGATATACACAGGAAGTGCAGAGTGTAGTATGAGTACAATCGACCCCATGTACTCAATAAGCAACAAACCTAACCTTGGGCTGAAAGTAGTGACTAGCTCATAAGAAATAGTTAGTGACCGATAACAATAACCAATAAGTGCTCGGGATATAAGGGAAATATTATAAGTAAATAACTCTGTGATATCATGTTCAGCTCGTTCCCATTATAGGAATTTAGACATGCTTTCCATGTATAAAAGTTAAAGCCTAACAGGTCAAAGACATTTCATTTATGAGCTAGCATGAGGAAAGGACATCTCTATGCCTACATGTCAAATATACATGTCAACTCAATATCATCACAATGAAACCATCAAAAATATCAACAGTTAGCACGATCACGGTGCCTGTCACAAGGTCCTCACCATCACACACAATAACACTTATCACTATATGTGTGCCTGACATAAATGCCCCTCACCAAAGCACGTATATATAACAATGTGCATGCGCTCATTGCTGGCATGTCATACTCTGAAGGGGCGGATCCTGGCCCAAGCGCTAATCAAAACACATAGCCCTATAGTGGGGCCTAGTGCACGTGTCACCCCAAATCAGTAATACTTGTCCAATATAAGCATGGCGTACACATCACCGCAAAATCAATACAAAATCGTCTCTATGGCCCAAGCTTAATGTAAGGCCCTGTAAAATTTCGTAAAGGAATTTAAGGTTTCGTGGTGCCGAAGTAGGCTTACGTTTTGTAGGGCTACCTCGCACACCTCGTAAGTTTGACTCAATTTGGGTGATTGTGGATAGACTCACGCAATCATCACACTTCTTGTCGATTAAGGCTACTGACACAGCGAAACAATATGCTCAGTTATATATCAAAGGAATTGTCAAGTTGCATGGCACTCCAGTTTCTACCATTTCTGATCGGGGGGCACAGTTCACGGCTAATTTTGGAAGAAATTTCAGCAAGGTTTGGGTACTCAGGTGAATCTTAGTACAACCTTTCACCTGAAGATATGTTGCGCACTTGTGTTCTAGACTTCAAAGGTAGCCGGGGTGATCATTTTCCATGCATAGAATTTGTATACAACAATAGTTATCATGCTAGCATTCAGATGGCACCGTTTGCGGCTTTAAATGGTAGGAGATATAGATCTCCCATTGGGTGGTTCGAGATTAGGGAAACAGAGTTGATAGGGCCAGACCTCGTGCATCAAGCTATGGAAAAAGTTAAGATAATTAAGGAGCTGTTGAAGACTGCTCAGAGTCATTAAAAGATCTATTCAGATGTTCGTAGTAGGGATTTGGAGTTCAAAGAAGATGATTGGGTATTCTTGAAGGTTTTCCCAATGAAGGGTGTAATGCGATTTGGTAAGAAAGGAAAATTGAGTCTGAGGTATGTCGGACCGTACAAAATCATTCAGAGGATCGGTGAGGTGGCATACAAGCTTGAGCTACTACCTGAGATGTTATTAGTGCACCTGGTGTTTCATGTATCTATTGGGGACCCGACACTCATTGTTCCAGTTGAGACTATTGAGATTAATGAGGAATTGACTTATGAAGAGATTCAAGTTTCTATTATTGATTGGCAAGTCCGAAAGTAGAGAAATAAAGAAATTACCTCCAAGAAAGTGTTATGGAGCAACCAGTAGGTTGAAGAGGCTACTTGGGAGGCTGAGGAAGAAATAAAGAAAACGTATCCTTATTTGTTTGAATAACCATGTATTTATAAAGTCGTGTTCTATGAAAATGCTAAGAGTTACCTTCTATGAATCATGTATCATTTGTACAGTTGATATTAAGGGTATTTCTTTTCTGGTAATATATTGCGTATGAGGCCATAGTTGGTGTTGTTTTATGTTATATTGTGTTATCAAATTAAGTACATGTTGTTAGGATTGGTTTCTGGGATTCTCTGACAGGTGGATAGGCCCAGTTACAGGGGAGACTCAGGCGAAAGTTTTGGAACTTTAGGGAGTTAGCCAAATTTTGAAACTACTGGTGTGTGTGAATTAACAACTGGGCCACATTGAATGTTAATGACGGATTTTAACCCTCATTCAAGGACGAATGATCCTAAGTGGAGAAGAATGTAAGCCCCCGTAAAATGTTGTAAAGGAATTTAAGGTTTTGTGGTGCCAAAGTATGCTTACTTGTTTGAGGAACAATGCGCTGTTTAGTAAAGGAAAAGTTTGGGCAGAAAAATACATTTCTGCGGCCCACTATGCGGCCGCAGAATCACTCTGCGGGCAGCATAATGGCCGCAGAGTAAAGCAGCTTAGGCAAGTTTGGAAACCAGTTATGCGATGCATTATGCGATTGCAGAACAGTTATGCGGGCCACATAATGACCGCATGCTGAGTCGGTTTTGCCCATTTCCAGAGGGAAATTATGCGGCCTATTCCTCGGACCGCAGAAGCATTATGCGGTCACATATGCGACCGCAGACCTATGTCGGGGCAACTTGTTTTCTAATTTTTGTAACACGACCCCATTTTGATAAATAGCCTTTGGGGGTCATTTTGAAGGGTTTCATCTAATATTTTAGAGAGAGGCGAGAGCATCTTAGAGAGATAAAGTGAAGACCTAATCATTTGTCCATCAATTCTTTTTCAAGGTTGGAAGATTTCACAAGGATCTTGCTAGGGCTTCAAAGAGGTAAGCATTTCTTCCTCCCATTCTTCAATTTCGAGTTTGGAGTAAAAGATGGGGGATTAAGATTATGATTCTTGGGTTTAAGAGTATTAATTATACATGCTTCTACCAATAAGGTTTGTGGGAAGATTGTTGAGCTCAAATAAGTAAAGATTGGGTTGTAGAATTAAAGAAATATTGTAGAAGAACCTTGTAGCCAAATTTGCATACCTATTGTTTGATACAATCCTCAAGAGGGCTGAAACCATGAATATCTTCCTAATTTGTGTTCAATTTTATTATGTCTCAAAATAGATTGGGATTTCTAGGATTTTCGGAACGTTGTAGTAATTTAAGGAAAGCTCAAATCGAGGTATGTTGGCTAAACTCCTCTCCTAGAATTGAATCCCATGGTATTCATGTAATTTATGTAAGTCTCGAATTGTTCTTTATGAAAGTGGCTATTCCGAATATGCTTGTGTTGAAAGATATATGTTCAATATGTATCCCAAAATGCTTTTATCATGTTATGTTATCATTTGAGAATGTGTTCAAAGTATGGGCTATGCATTAATAATATTGCGACTTCAAGTCAAGTTCAAACGAAGGCTATTATGCCATATTTTGTAAAACTCTCTATGTGCCTAAGACTCTTAATTGCTCACATGTGTACTACAAACCTTGAATTAAATTGTTGTTGCTGTTGATGATGATGATGTTTGAAAGTGAAAAGGTGAGCATGAGATACTAAATACGGCCGACGTGCCAAGAATGATTTTTATAATCATTGCCACTAGTGCCAATGAAATGAAAAGATGGGAAAGAAGTATGAAATAAGATGATTGGTATAAAAAGGTTGATGTCTTGAATGAGATGGCCTAGCCGATCGGGTCGTGATCGGACACTATGCTGCACACATGGTGGTGATTGTGCTGGAAATTATGATTGTGGTTGATGTCTCTAATGAGATGGCCTAGCCGATCGGGTCGTGATCGGACACTATGCTGCACACATGGTGGTGATTGTGCTGGAAATTATGATTGTGGTTGATGTCTCTAATGAGATGGCCTAGCAGATCGGGTCGGGATTGGACTCCGTGCTAAGAGTACAATGGTATTGATATTGTGAACATCGATATTGTGAAAGGTGTCATTTTGGTACTACAAATCTCCCAACTTAAGATGTGGAAATTTATTTGAACACTGTCTTGATCCTAATTTGAGGTTTGATGTTGTTTTGGCTTCCACAGATATTATGATTATTCTTACTTGTATTATTTATCATTCTATTGAGAGGGTGTTTTGTCATTCATACTAGTACTATTCTATATGTACTAACGTCCCTTTTGCCGGGGGCGCGACAACTTCAATAGGTGCAAGTGGTTCCACAGTGGGAGATATTGATCAGTGATAGCGGTACACCCTCTTCCTAGCTGACTTGGTGAGCCCCACTTCATTTCCGGGTCATGTATCTTTTGTTCCTTATATATTGTATTTGAGGTATAGCCGGGGCCTTGTTGCCTGCATTGTCATAATACTCTTCTGTACCTATTAGAGGCTCCGTAAACATAGTGTGGGTTGTATATTGGTCCTGGGGAAGTCAAACAATGTTATGTTGTGTCCATTCTAGACCATGAAACATGTGTGTGAAATTTGAGACTTTAAAATGAAGTAACTAGTGGTAATAATTTGCTATTGTATATATGATCTCCTTTTGCTCTAATTAACAAAAATATATATTATCTTTATTCATAAGTGAGTTTGGGTAGAAAGTATCTAACAGGCTTACTTGACCGGGTTCACTCGGTTGAGCGCCGGTCGTGCTCCCCGATTTCGGGGTATGACAAACTTGGTATCAGAGCCTAAGGTTTTAAAGTGTCCTAGGATGTCTCGGAGCCGTGTCTAGTAGAGTCCTTCTTATCGATGTGTTGTCGACTGCAAGTGCGTATTGAGGGGTCACATTCAGAGAGATTGTCATTCGTTCCACCAGGGTGCGGGCAGAGGCACAACACAACCAGCCAGTTCTGCAGCTACTACATCCACAACATCTCCTCCAGCTCGAGGCACTCCAACACCCCCAGGGTGTGGTACATCTAGGGGTGGAGCACAAAGTTCGGGAGGATCCAACCATTTCTATGCTATGAGGGGTCGCCAGAATACAGAGGCTTCTTCAGATGTTGTTACAGGTATATTGATTGTCCAATCTCATGATGTGTATGCTCTTATTGATCCTGGTTCCACTTTGTCATATGTCACTCCTTATATTGCTATGGAATTTGGGATAGAACCGGAACAACTTGATGAGCCGTTCTCTGTATCTACTCCGGTTGGTGAGTCTATTTTGGCTGCGCCGGTTTATAGGGAGTGGGTTATCACGTTGCGTGGTCGGGACACCATGGCCGATCTCATTTAATTGGGAATGGTTGGTTTTGATGTAATAATGGGGATGGACTAACTTTATTCTTGTTTTTCCAAGCTTGATTTCCGAAATAGGACTGTTAGGTTTGAATTTCCAAATGAGCCAGTTATTGAGTGGAATGGTGATGATGTGGTTCTAAAGGGTAGGTTTATTTCTTACCTTAAGGCCACGAAGATGATCAACAAGGGGTGTATTTACCATTTGTTCTGGGTTACGTATACCAATGCTGAGGCGCCTATACTTGAGTTCGTGCCTGTTGTGAATGAATTTCCGGGACTCTTTCCGGATGAACTCCCTAGGATCCCACCAGACAGGGAGATTGATTTTGGGATTGATGTGATGCCTGGCATGCAACCTATATCTATTCCACCCTACAGGATGGCACCAACAAAATTGAAGGAGCTAAAGGAACAATTGAGAGTTTTGTTAGAAAATGGTTTCATCCGTTCGAGTGTGCCGCTTTGGGGCGCACCGGTTCTATTTGTAAGAAAGAAGGATGTGTTGCTAAGAATGTGCATTGACTATCGACAGCTCAACAAGGTTACAATCAAGAATAAGTATCCACTGCCAAGGATAGATGACTTGTTTGACCAATTATAAGGTGCTAAGTATTTTTCAGACATTGATTTACGATCCGGGTATCACCAATTGAAGATCAGGGAGAAGGATGTTTCAAAAAAAGCTTTTAGAACTCGATATGGGCACTTTGAATTTTTGGTGATGTCTTTTGGGCTAACAAATGCCCAACAGTTTCATGGATCTTATGAATCGAGTCTTCAAGCCTTTTCTTGACAGTATTCATTGATAATATTCTTGTATATTCACGAAGTCGAGAAGACATTGCTAATCATCTCAGGGTAGTTCTGCAAACCTTATATCAGCACAAGTTATGTGAAAAGTTTTCAAAGTGTGAATTTTGGCTAGCATTTGTCACATTCTTGGGTCATGTCGTCTCTAGTGAAGGAATTAAGGTTGATCCTAAAAATATTGCAGTCTTAAAGAATTGGCCTAGACCTACTACCCCAACTAAGATTTGTAGTTTCTTGGGCTTAGCTGGATATTATAGAAAGTTTATGGAGGGGTTCTCCTGTAACACCCCAGAAAATATCGAAGTACTTGAGCGCTAGTAAGAAAGTTAATGTGCACTCATTATATTATTTTGTGTGCAGACAAGGACTATTAATATAATGGATATGATAATAAGTGTACGAGTCATATTATAAGTAATGTGGGGTCTAAGGAGAGCCCTAAGTCCAAGTCAAGTTGGAAATTTCATGATAGACTAAAGTTCCAAATGAGTACGCACAAGACCAAACTTTAGACGGACATATATATATATATATAAGGAGTTAGGTGATGTATGACCTATCAAATTAAAGGTCTTTGAGTTTAGTTTCTAACGCCTCAAACCGTTTGTCATTTGGACATTCCTACAAGCAGTTATGACCAAATTACCAAAGACTGGCGGAGGAGCCTGCGGATGCGAAGTATCCGACGCCGTGTCCGGAAGAGAGGCTGGCAGTGAAGTGCTGCCATAACGTCCAGGTCCGCATCCGAGCTTCAAATAGGAGTTAAATGGGGATGCGAAGCATCCAGGGCTTCATCCGAAACCCAGAAATCTGGGCCTATAAATACAAGGTCGGTTAAAGAGGGTATTTTGTGTATTTGGGGGTTAGGGTTCTTGAAGTGAATGGGCGATTTTGAGCTCAAATCAAGTCCAATCGATCAAGGTAAGTTGTTAATGATGTTTTGGGTTGATTATTACTCAATATACATGAGTTCTAATATCATTCTAATATCATTCTTTATTCATGGATGAGTTTGGGTAGAAGGAAATCTAACAGGCTTGCTCGACCGGGTTCTCTCGGTTGAGCGCCGGTCGCGCTCCCCGAGTTTGGGGTGTGACAAACTTGGTATCATAGCCTAAGGTTTTAAAGTGTCCTAGGATTTCTCTGAGCCATGTATAGTAGAGTCCTTATTATCGGTGTGTTGTCGACCACATCTATAATTAGGATGCTATATGGGCATTTAGGAATAATACCCTTCTTTGATATTCTGAATCGTGCGATGAAACTGGTTGTGAAACTGTTCTTCCTCCAACTCATGCGTTGAGGTTCAAGGTAAGTTTAAATGCTCTTTTGGTTTATTCCAAGTAATGTTGTCATGTGACATGACGAAAGGGTAAAGGCATGAATATTAAACAGATGGCACATGTATCATGTTGAATGAATAGTATGACCATATGAGACAAGTATATAGTACCACGAGCATACTTTATATGAGAAGAGTGTTAGAAGTGATTACCCAACTCCAAAGAGGCATTGACGTGATAAATGAGACCTAAGCTTAACTGTTACATGTGGATAGTGTGGGAACCATGTGTATGATTCAAAGATGTAAATTTATTACATAGGCACGTGATATATGAAAGGCATGGCCTGGAGAGTAATGATAAATGTGTAGGTATCGCACGGGAGACAAGAAGTTATGAAAGGAGAGTCAATTGAACCCACAATGAGAAGACCCTAGCACTAGGAATGTTATAAAATAAATCCCAGGAATGTGAGAAGTTGTGTTACACCCCAAAAAGAATATTGATACGAAGGATTTGGATCCTACGTCTGTGTGGTTGAATAAGAGTAGAGAACTTATGAGGTTAATATCATGGGGACTTAAATATCACTAATAGTCAATCATATATAGGAGGACTAGAGATGCGAAACATATGTCCTTAAAATTGCTAAATTCAAGACTTGTGTCGAAATGTGAAACATTCACCCCAAGTGGGGAGGGAAGGACCATGTTGAGGCTACTTAAGTGCAATAAAACGAGAGTAGGTCCATGTAGCTATGATGTTTGGATATTTTATTGAAGACATGTGTAGTTTAGAAAAGTGGTAAGGGATAACGTGATTCACTGAAAGGAAATGCAAAAGATAAACCACTAGTATAAACATAATGTGAAAGGTTAAGAAATGTAAATTCTTCATACGTGGCAATATACATGACAAGGTCAATGATACTAGAAACTAAGAGTAAGGTTTGCAAAAGGGTTTTATACTTGTTAGAGATTTAGGGACAATGGAACCCAAGGAAGTACTAATATCAATTGTGAAAGGCTTGCGAGTTCTTAGAATGAGTTAATCATGGATTTGCGATTTAGCTAAAGTTCCAAGGCTTTAGGAAAGACAGAACGAGTGGGAGAGATAAATGTGATGTTATAATAACCCAAGAGTGCATCGGGACTTGATGGAGAATCTCTTAAGAATCTTACAAGAAAGGAAGTGTTAAGTGATATGCAGATGAACACACTTTCCCACGGATGTCCCAACAAGTCTCTAGAGGCGAGTAGGATGAATTCCCAACTAAGGGAAAAGACCACGTAACATATGGAAGAATGCATGGCTATTCACTAACTAGGAAGAATGTGGCGAGAAGAATTTGAAGAGGAATCTTATATAGATGTTCCACTAATGATGAAATATGGCAAGATGGTCATTTATGCCTCTAGGAAACTCAAGAAACATGAGAAAAACAATCCAACACATGACTTAGGACTTGCGGCTGTGATTTCTACATTGAAGGTTTGGCGTCATTAATTGTATGGGGTCCAGGTGGACATATTCACGGACCAAAAGATCCTTCAATATATTTGCAAATATAAGAAATGGAATCTAAGGTAGAGAAGATGGCGTGAGTTACGTAAGGATTACGATATCAATATTTTATATCCTTCGGGGAAACCAATATTGTGACAGATGCTCTTACCCGGAAATCTATGGGTAGTTTGGCTAACTTGGAGGCATGTCAAAGGCCGTTGGCGAAGGAAGTTCATCTATTGGCTAGTTTGGGAGTTCGTATTGCGGACTCTAATGAAGAGGGGTAATTGTACAAAATAGGGCTGAATCATTGCCTATTGTGGAAGTCAAAGAGAAGCAATACAACGATCCATTTTTGGTGCAATTGAAGTAGGAGGTTCAAAAACATAAAACTATGGTTTTTCTCTTGGCATGGATGATGGTACCCTAAGGTACCAAAGGCGACTATGCGTTCCAAACGTGGATGGTCTCCGTGAAAGAATTATGACTGAAGCTCACACTTATAGGTATTCCGTGCACCCAGGTTCTACAAAAATGTATCATAACTTTAAGGAATTATACTGGTGGAATGATATGAAGAGGAATGTAGCGGAGTTTGTGGCAAAGTGTCTAAATTGTCAGCAAGTGAAAGTCGAACGCCAACGGCCCGGTAGGTTGGCACAGAACATGGAAATTCCAATGTGGAAGCGGGAAATGATTAATATAAATTTCGTAGTCAGATTACCACGCACTCCACACAAGTTTGACACAATTTGGGTGATTGTGGATCAACTCATTAAATCATCACACTTCGTCTCAGTTAAGACTACCG